>CM064487.1:25667413-25838807 GCA_032716605.1 Paralithodes platypus
CATCTACAACTCTGTGTACCAAACCAATATTTGCCTATAGCTTTTCTGAAACGAAATTTATCTAAGTTGAAACCATTGGTACGAGTTTCTTTCGCAATCACTGAGCTTTAGACCATTTGTCATGTTCCCTCTGTTACTCCCAGTAACCCACGTGAACACCTCTATCATCTCCCCTCTAACTCTGCGTCTCTCTCACGATTGTATGCCTACTTTCTTCCACCTTTCTTCATACAAAGATTTCTAATATTATGGATCATTTTTGTCATTCTACGCTGTACTCTCTCCAATGAATCTATGTCCATTCTGTATATAGGACACCAAAATTGGACAGCATAATCCATATGGGGTCTCACTAATGACAAGTAAAGTTTTAAGATAACATCAGCATTTCTGTTACTCACACTCCTAGAGATGAACCCGAGAATCCTGTTTGCCTTATTACGAACGCTTATACACTGTTTTCTAGGCTTCAAATCATTGCTAACAAACACACCTAGATCTTTCCCTCGCAGTCTGAATTTTCTAATTCTAAATTAGCTAGTTTATATTTAACATTTGTTTGCATCTTCCCACTCTTTAATACCTTGCATTTGTCAATGTTAAACTTCATCTGCCAATTTACTGACCATTCATGTAATGTATCTAGATCCCTTTGGAGGCACTCTATATCGCTATCTGAATCAATTGATCTCCCCATTTCAGTATCGTCTGCGAATTTACTTATCCTACTAGTTATACCTAAATCTAGGTCATTTATGTATATAAGAAACAACAGGGGACCTAATACCGATCCCTGGGGGACCTTAAGGGGGGTCACTGGCTTTTTTTTGTATCTTTCTCTTCTTTTCTCTCTTTCCCTGGCTTGTATCCATTCGGCCCCATTCAGCCAACTGTTTTAAGACGTTTATCCCCATCCAGGTGTCGATCTCTTCCTGGCGAGCTATAGCGAGCCAGCATTGTATGGAGAAATCCGGCTTCATCGGAGACATTTTCTAACGAAAAATGTACATATTTAGCTTGCTGTCAGAAACAAAAATATATATATATGCTGGCTCGCTACCACTTGCCAGGAAAATATTGACACCTGGATGGGGGTATACGTCTTAAAACAGTAGGCTGAATGGGGCCGAATGGTTGGGATGGATTAGGTCATGGCTAATTGGTAGGAAACAGAGAGTCAGCATAAATGGTACCAAGTCAGAGTGGTGAGCAGTCAAAAGTGGTGTCCCCCAGGGATCGGTATTAGGTCCCCTGTTGTTTCTTATATACATAAATGACCTAGATTTAGGTATAACTAGTAGAATAAGTAAATTCGCAGACGATACTAAAATGGGGAGATCAATTGATTCAGATAGCGATATAGAGTGCCTCCAAAGGGATCTAGATACCTTACATGAATGGTCAGTAAATTGGCAGATGAAGTTTAACATTGACAAATGCAAGGTATTAAAGATTGCCAACATGCAAACAAATGTTAAATTTTTTTATAAACTAGCTAATTTAGAATTAGAAAATTCAGACTGCGAGAAAGATCTAGGTGTGTTTGTTAGCAATGATTTGAAGCCTAGAAAACAGTGTATAGGCGTTCGTAATAAGGCAAACAGTATTCTCGGGTTCATCTCTAGGAGTGTGAGTAACAGAACTGCTGATGTTATCTTAAAACTTTACTTGTCATTAGTGAGACCCAATATGGATTATGCTGTCCAATTTTGGTGTCCTTATTACAGCATGGACATAGATTCATTGGAGAGAGTACAGCGTAGAATGACAAAAATGATCCATAATCTTAGAAATCTTCCGTATGAAGAAAGGTTGAAGAAATTAGGTTTACATTCGTTAGAGAGACGCAGAGTTAGAGGGGATATGATAGAGGTGTTCAAGTGGGTTAGTGGGATTAACAAAGGGGACATGACAAATGTACAAATGACAAATGCTCAGTGATAGCGAAAGAACTCGTACCAATGGTTTCAAATTAGATAAATTTCGTTTCAGAAAAGATATAGGCAAATATTGGTTTGGTAACAGAGTTGTAGATGGGTGGAATGGACTACCAATTGCTATAGTGGGATCTAAAACTGTAGGGAGCTTTAAGATAAAATTGGATAATCATATGGACGAGAAGGGTTGGGTGTGAAGGGGGATCAGCCGGGTTGGGCCAATCAGCGCTCTGCAGACCCCCGTAATCCTGCGTTAATCTCTAACCATTTTGGTAAGATGATCCTCAGGGTATTAGAGTGTTGAGCCTATAATTGGGCTTTGTAATTGATTTGGGGTTGTGTGGGACAGGGATCTGCCTTGCTTAGGCCAATCGGCTTTCTGCAGACTCCCATTTAGTTATGTTCTTATGTTCTTATGAATGCATACAAGCCAGAGAGAGGGAGAGAAAGAGAGAAAAGAAAGCGAGGTGGGCTCCCTTAAATAACCCTAACTTCCAATATCCCTTCCTAAGCTGAATAAATCCGTCTAATGCTAGCCAGAGTAAAAGTAATAAACGCGTCCTAGATTACTGAAAGGGTTAACAATTGGAACCCTTCCTTTGGCCACATACTCTCAGGCAAGGGGGGGGGGGGGGATGAGGGGTATTTATTTGCTCATTTATGAATCTTTTTAATATTTTTTTTAGTTTCCTCCCTAGGCCTCCATCAAGCTTATACAAAAACCCGCCCAAGACCCTCCTTCAAGATACATTTGTACATTTTTCGATAGAAAAATGTCCCGGCCGGAGGCCGATTCCTCTTAAATTAAAGGCTCGCTATCACTCGCCAGGAAAAAATCGACACCTAAATGACACGGAAAGTCTAAATATTGACAACTAGCAGGGGTACCCGTCGTTGCCCGGGTAATCACCATAATCACCATAATCACCATCAATACTACCACCACTACTACTACCATAATCACCATCATCAATCACTACTACCACAATCATCACAATACTACTACTACCATAATCACCGGCCTCGACCTCCCTGTGCTTCATGAAACGGCGACTTCGATTTCGGCCGCTAAATGACCTCCGATTTTGGATCTGACCTCATCCGTACCCCCATTTTGGGGGGCTGCGAACAACTTTCGTTCCATACACTTTTTCGATCGGAGGCCTCCTTCTGCCCCAAACGGCAATTTTTTTAAAAACCAAAAGCGATTTTTCCGATTTCGCGCCCATTTTCTCCGTCCCTTTTACCCTGGGGCATTCTATTTTTTCACTAAAACCTGCCTAGGGACCCCCTTACTATGCATACCAAGTATGAACGCTCTAGCTTAAAAAATGTGGCCATGCATAAAGAACAGACACACACACACAGACAATCGAAAATATTATATAGAAGAAATGGGACGAAAGGTCTTAAAATCGCCAAACTAATGGGCCGAACGTCTTAAAATATGAAAACTAATGGGGCTAAACATGAGGCAAAAAAGGGGACCAGAAAAACGGCCCATCTCCCCTTAATCACTGTTTACGGTCCCAATTTGACCGTAGTGTACTGGTACCAGCTACATAAGCAGGCAGTTGTACAGTTGATATCTAGTCATAAGTACCTTGATACTACTTCCTTTCTCTCTCTCTCTCTATCTCTCTCTCTCTCTCTCTCTCTTAAGGGGGGTGACCTGCTTTTTGTTATTTCTGTCCTTTTCTCTCTTTCTCTGGCTTGTATCCATTCGGCCCCATTCAACCAACTATTTTAAGACGTTTATCCCCATCTAGGTGTCGATTTCTTCCTGGCGAGCGATAGCGAGCCAGCATTATATGAAGAAATCCGGCTACGCCGGAGACAATTTTTCTATCGAAAAATGTACAAATTTAGCCTGCTGTCAAACAAAAATTAAAAATATGCTGGCTCGCTACCGCTCACCAGTAAAAAATTGACACCTGGATGGGGTTAACGTCTTAAAACAGTAGGCTGAATGGGGCCAAATGGATACAAGCCAGATAAAGATAGAAAAGTACAGAACAAAAACAGGTCACCCCCCTTATAGTCCATGAGCCAGGCCAGATATCGGTACCACCTGGGGTGACTAAACACGAATGGTACTAAAATGTTTATAGAGTGACTGTAAGTACATTAAGATATGATAGCCTTCTCGCACTGGTAGCTTAGTCTAATTTTTTTGATGCAATAGGGGCGCTACCCCAAAATAAAGATTTTTAGCGTGACGCTCGGCGTTTTCCTCATTTTCTTTAAAATCCATCACACAATCATCGCGAAACTTTGAACACCTATGTAGAATTATATTCTCTACCAGAGTTGTTCCTAGGTATTTTTCAAATTTCCTCATATTTCGGAATATACTCTATATTTTGGGTATTTTCCTCTAAATCTAGAATAATCCTTAAATATGGGGAACATTGAAAAATATATTCTAACAGCTCTTGTAGCTTATTTGATTCTCTACAAGAATTATTCCGATGTGTATTTCAAGTTTCCCCATATTTAGGGGTTTATTTCATATTTGGGGATTTTTTGTTATAGTTTGGGGTTAACTTCTTATTGGAAGGAGCAAACATATGTAGAGTGGTTTCCATGTAATGTGTTTGTTTGTTCATGGTTTAATGGTGATATTTTTTGCAGGTGTGTGTCGACTGTTTGACGGCAGGATGGAACCAACTGCGAGGAAGAGGCACGGATCGACGGTATCATCCACTGCTCAGATTATGACAGCGATGCTCTGGTGGCACCACAGGATTTGGACTCCTGGAACACATTGCTCAGGGCTGCAGAAATCAGGCAGCATGATCCAGTCCTGGAAGCAGCCAAGGGCCTTGAAGAAGGAGGAATACCACACATACATTATCACCGTACTGTCGTAGTCTCTTTACAATGACGAAGTCACTGGATTCTATCCTTGCCAATGGTGTCAAGATAGAATCAGCAAGCGTCGACCCCAGGAGGAGGGCATCAAGGGATGCCCCTAGTACTAGCAGGGTGTATGCCAAAGTATGTATCTTCTGCGAGAAGTCAAGCAAGTACATACAAACAACAAAGACAAGAGAGCCACTCATACAGTGTTGTTGAGCTACGTGCAGATGAGGAAATCCGCAGAGCAGCAATAAGGAAACTCAACCAGAGAATCCTTGGTTTAGTTAGCAGAGACCTTGTTGCTGCAGAGGGTCACTACCACAAGTCGTGCTACAAACTCTTCACAAAAGATGATTTCCCAGCGGGCGCCAGGTCGGGTGCAGGTGAATATGAGGAAGCAGGCCAGGTAGCACGCTACCAAGAGGTTAAGACAGAAAGCCCTCGAGGAACCCTGCTTGTATATAAGGACCAAATTATTCCCCAACCCAGAGGTACTGCCTATGACAAACCTCACATCTAGGCTTGAGAGATCCATGATGTCCCGTGGTATTATCCAACTGAAACCAGCGACAAAGAAACATGTTCGCCGAAAGATTGAAACCGAGTTTGGAGAATCACTACGCTTTGTCCCAGATGAGAAAGGAAAGCTTCTAATCTATCCACGCAGCCTCTCAATGGACGACCTTGCCCGGCAAGCACACAAAATGGCAAAAGACCTGCAAGAAGCAAGAGCAGCTAACTCTGATGTCTTAACCAAAGCAGGAATGCAGCTGAGGAATGAGATCAATAAACAAGATGTGAGTCAGCCATGGCCTCCCGATACAGATCAGAATGTCATTCCTGCAGCAGTCACTCAATTCCTGCACACCCTGCTGACAGGAGAGTGTGAGTGTGAAACTCCCTCTGAAAGAGCTCAACGTCTTGCCACTTCCTTTGGCAGTGACTTGGTCTTTGCTGTTACCAGTGGCAAGACAAAACCACCCAAGCACGTACTGCTGACCAATGCTGTAAAGTCTTTGACAGGAAACACAGAACTGATCCGAACTCTGAATCGTCTTGGTCACTGTGTGTCTTACTCAATGTTTGAGGAGATCGATACAGCCCTTTGTATCCAGAAGCTGGAATGCTCAAAGGATGACATTCCACTGCCAGCAAACATCTACCCTGGTGTGTTCACAACCCTGGCCTGGGATAACATTGACCGACTTGAAGAGACCCTAAGTGGAGCAGGTACTTCTCATAGAGTCAAGGAGGTTATCTTAAAGGCTGACAGGAACCTATTTGGCCAGATGATCCTTGTTGCCGAGAAGAGAAAGCTCAAAATGAGTGATGTCTTGGCTCATCCCCTGGGGCCTTTGCCTTGGGCACTTGCCAGCGGTGATGGGTCTCTCCGCAAGACCAACAAGGCTTCCCTCGCAAAGGAGTTAGAGAGGAATGTTTCTCCTGCAGAAGTGATACCCGAGCCCTCTGCTACCATAATTGATGGGATGAGCCTGGTCCACAAAATGAAGGGAAACGACAAAACTTTTTCACAGCTTGCAGGTACAGCACTGAGTCACGCTGTTCATGAAGGTGCTAAGAGCAGGCGCATTGATGTTGTGTTTGATATCTACAAGGAGACATCCATCAAGGATGCAGAACGAGCCAAAAGAAGTGCAGGCACAGGAATTCATTTCAAGAACATTCAACCTGGGCACAACATCCAGCAGTGGAGAAAGTTACTCGGTAGTTCCTCCAACAAGGCAAGTCTTATCAAGTTCTTGGTAGAAGAATGGAAGGCACCACAGCACAGGGAGAAGCTCAAGGACAAGGAGCTGTATGTCACATGTGAGCAGCGCTGCTTCAAGATCACCAAAGAGCAGTGGGAAGAGGCTCCTGAGCTTAAGTCAACTCAAGAAGAAGCAGACACACGCCTTCTTCTCCATGCACTTCATGCAGCAGAATCTGGGAACAAGTCTGTCATCATCACTGCAGAAGATACAGACGTCATGGTGTTGTGTCTTGGCATGTGCCACAAGATCCCATCCCATCTGTTTCCAGATGTGCGGGACGAAGAACCGGACAAGATTCCTGGATATCACCACACTGAGCCGCACACTGGGAGGCAGCGTGTGTGATTCATTGATTGGTATGCATGCCTTTACAGGCTGTGATACCGTCAGTGCATTCGCTGGCCGAGGGAAGATGACGACACTCAAGCAGGTGAAGATGGACAAGACATACCAGCATGCGTTTCACGAACTTGGACGCTCATGGGAAGTGTCTCCTGAACTCTTTGAGAAGCTACAGGAAATCACCTGCCACATGTACCTACCATCTACCCACACAACTAAGGTAAACAAGCTTCGGTATGAGCTGTTCTGTGCAAGACGTGGAGAGGTAGAGTCAAGTCAACTCCCTCCTTGTGAGGACTGCCTCTTCATGCATGCACTGCGTGCAAACTACCAGGCTGCGATCTGGAGGAGAAGTCTTCAGAGCCAGCCATTTGTTGCGAACCCAACAGACTGCGGTTGGATGACAGATGAGGACGGTAAGCTTGCCGTCAACTGGATGCGAGGCTCACCAGCACCAGATGCTGTTATGCAGCTACTGTCTTGCAAGTGTGTGCGGTCATGCGAACTCCCTAAGTGTACTTGCCTCAGCAATGGTCTAAAATGCACGGACATGTGCAGGTTACAGACATGTCAGAACAAGGCTATTGAAGAAGAGCCGGTGGCACAACAGTCAGATTCCGAGTCTGACGTAGATGATATTTAGGAGTAGTAATTTGCCATAATAGTATGTACAAGCCCATGGCATGCTTAGTGTGTATTTACAGGACTTGTATTAAATGTGACAATTACTATATGCATTTTGTTGACATTTAGGCATTCCTGTCCCCAAATTTGACATTTTAAAAAATTTCGGAATTTTCGGTAGGGTATGTCTATTCAAGAAGTGATAACGACCATTAAGCTACCAATGTGCAAGGGCTATCATATCAAAACATAAACTAGAGACATGTAGCAAGCTAAAAACACCTAAGAGAATTAGTCACCCCGGGTGGTACCGATATCCCAAAATTCGGGTCTTGGCTCATGGACTATTAATATGAATGAATCCGTAGGTAAGTGTAAATTCCCTGTCAGACTAATTGCTTTCTATACTCTATTAAACCTTTCCTTTGTTCCCTGTCAGACTAATTGCTTTCTATACTCTATTAAACCTTTCCTTTGTTTCCTTTCAGACTAATTGCTTTCTATACTCTATTAAACCTTTCCTTTGTTCCCTGTCAGACTAATTGCTTTCTATACTCTATTAAACCTTTCCTTTGTTTCCTTTCAGACTAATTGCTTTCTATACTCTATTAAACCTTTCCTTTGTTCCCTGTCAGACTAATTGCTTTCTATACTCTATTAAACCTTTCCTTTGTTTCCTTTCAGACTAATTGCTTTCTATACTCTATTAAACCTTTCCTTTGTTCCCTGTCAGACTAATTGCTTTCTATACTCTATTAAACCTTTCTTTGTTTTCCTTTCAGACTAATTGCTTTCTATACTCATTAACCTTTCCTTTGTTCCCTGTCAGACTAATTGCTTTCTATACTCTATTAAACCTTTCCTTTGTTCCCTGTCAGACTAATTGCTTTATATACTCTATTAAACCTTTCCTTTGTTCCCTTTCAGACTAATTGCTTTCTATACTCTATTAAACCTTTCCTTTGTTTCCTTTCCGACTAATTGCTTTCTATACTCTATTAAACCTTTCCTTTGTTTCCTTTCAGACTAATTGCTTTCTATACTCTATTAAACCTTTCCTTTGTTTCCTTTCAGACTAATTGCTTTCTATACTCTAAACTTTCCTTTGTTTCCTTTCAGACTAATTGCTTTCTATACTCTATTAAACCTTTCCTTTGTTTCCTTTCAGACTAATTGTTTTCTATACTCTATTAAACCTTTCCTTTGTTCCCTTTCAGACTAATTGCTTTCTATACTCTATTAAACCTTTCCTTTGTTTCCTTTCAGACTAATTGCTTTCTATACTCTATTAAACCTTTCCTTTGTTTCCTTTCAGACTAATTGCTTTCTATACTCTATTAAACCTTTCCTTTGTTTCTTTTCAGACTAATTGCTTTCTATACTCTATTAAACCTTTCCTTTGTTTCCTTTCAGACTAATTGCTTTCTATACTCTATTAAACCTTTCCTTTGTGGGCATTACCTGATCCATAAGGTTAGACTGCACTTCATCCTATTTTCCGGTACGGCTCTTTAGCTGGAGGAAGCGGAGGGTGGGGAGAGAGCCTTCTACTTTGTTGTGCTATACTTCTACTATAAACTATCCCTGTCTAGTAGTAACCACCTAGTAGAGACCTGAAGGACTGTACGTGTGGTCTGAGTATCTCTCTCTCTCGCTCTCTCTCTCTCTCTCTCTCTCTCTCTCTCTCTCTCTCTCTCTCGTCTTCCGAATAAAGTATTAGGCAGCTGCATATATCTTAAGGGGAGGTATTTAGTTTGTTCCCTACGTTTTCATCAAGCTTAAAATTACACCCCCTAGACCCCCTTTCAAGATAAATTTGTACATTTTTCGGTAGAAAAATGTCCAGGCCGGAGGCCGGTTGCTCTTAAATTACAGGCTCGCTATCGCTCGCCAGGAAAAATCGACACCTTAATGGCACGAAAGGTTGACAGAAATGGGGCAACATTTCTTAAATGTCCAAACTAATAGGGCGAACGTCTTAAAATCTCATAAGCAATGGGGTTAAACATGAAGGAGAAAGGGTTCCAGAAAAAAATCCCTCAAGTGGAGATCTCCCCTTAAAGAGAGAAGTGTGGTGTGGTGTAGGCTTATAATGATGAAATGGATACTAATCTGTGGTAAAGAGAGCTTAGGGTAACATGGTGTCGAGGGTACGCATGCATTTTCATTCCCATTTCTATCTTTCTATACATTCCTTCAGAGTTATATATATTTCTACACATTCCTTCAGGGTTATATATTTCTATCTTTCTATACATTCCTTCAGAGTTATATATTTCTATCTTTCTATACATTCCTTCAGAGTTATATATTTCTATCTTTCTATACATTCCTTCAGTTATATATTTCTATCTTTCTACACATTCCTTCAGAGTTATATATATTTCTACACATTCCTTCAGAGTTATATATTTCTATCTTTCTATACATTCCTTCAGAGTTATATATTTCTATCTTTCTATACATTCCTTCAGAGTTATATATTTCTATCTTTCTATACATTCCTTCAGAGTTATATATTTCTATCTTTCTATACATTCCTTCAGAGTTATATATTTCTATCTTTCTATACATTCCTTCAGTTATATATTTCTATCTTTCTATACATTCCTTCAGAGTTATATATTTCTATCTTTCTATACATTCCTTCAGAGTTATATATTTCTATCTTTCTATACATTCCTTCAGAGTTATATATTTCTATCTTTCTATACATTCCTTCAGTTATATATTTCTATCTTTCTATACATTCCTTCAGTTATATCTCTATCTTTCTATACATCCTTCAGAGTTATATATTTCTATCTTTCTATACATTCCTTCAGATATATTTCTATCTTTCTATACATTCCTTCAGAGTTATATATTTCTATCTTTCTATACATTCCTTCAGAGTTATATATTTCTATCTTTCTATACATTCCTTCAGAGTTATATATTTCCGACAAATCCTGCGAGTGTATGAAAGGGAGATTTCCACTTGAGGGATTTTTTTCTTGACCCCTTTCTCCCTCATGTTTAGCCCCATTACTTTTGATATTATAAAACGTTTGCCCCATTAGTTTACCGATTTTACAAACTTTCACCCCATATTAAGACCTTTCGTGCAATTCAGGTGTCGATTTTATCCTGGCGAGCGATAGCGAGCCTGTAATTTAAGAGGAACCGGCCTTCGGCCGGGACATTTTTCTACCGAAAAATGTAAAATTTATCTTGAAAGGGACTCAAGGGGGTGTAATTTTAAGCTTGATGGAGGTCTAGGGAACAAACTAAATACCTCCCCTTAATGTCCACCTATTTATCTTGTACAGCTACTTGCCAGAGATTGGGGAGAGAGCTGCCTTCTAGTTTATCCTTATTTTTCACTTTCATTTATTTGGTGTTCTACTATCTCCACTAGAATTAAGTCCTGACCACCTCATGTGGATCGTAAGGTCCTCATGGTCAGTATATCTATGTAGATTTATGCAAACAAAATCTCTCTCTCCCTCTCGCTTACACAAACGCACTTATTACACTCTCCATCACCCCCCCCCCCCCTCTCTCTCTCTCTCTCTCGCACACACACACTCTTCTCTCACCTCTAATCTACCCCTTTCTCACTCCAACACCCACTTACTCTCTCCTCTCCCCCCCCCCTTCTCTCTCTCTCTCTTTCACACACACACACACACACTATTCTCTCACGTTTAACCTACCACTCCTCATTAGAACACCCACTTACTCACTCCTCCAACCCCCCCCCCCCCTCTCTCTCTCCCCTACAGTCATTTCCGTCAGACCATCTCGCCCACGTACGGCAACTGCTTCACCTTCAAGACACAAGGGGCCTCGCAGTATACCACCAGTCTCACGGGAAAGCCATACAGTAGGTTAACTTTCTCTCATCCTTTGCTAACTCAGGGCTACTAACTCAACTTAAGGGGAGATGTTTAGTTTGGTCCCTAAACCTCCATCAAAAATACCTCTAAAATACCTCAAAGATCCCCACTTCAAGGTATATTGTAAATTTTTTGATAGAAAAATTTCCCGGCCGAAGGCAGATTCCTTCTAAATTACAGGCTCGGTATTGCTCGCCAGGAAAAAGTCGACACCTAAATGGCACGAAAGGTTTTAAAATTGACGAAAATGGGGCGAAAGGTCTTAAAATCGTCAAACTAATGGGGCGAACATCTTAAACTCTCAAAACAAATGGGTTAAACGAGGCAGAAGGGGCTCCAGAAAAAAAAACTCAAGTAAAAATCTCCCCAGGCGTAATCACACGCCTGGGGATACATACGAGGGTATGTATCTGATACTAGGGTCGGAGTCACTTAACTAGATTAACCCCTACTGTACCAGAGGGTATTACTATAAATGTAACCTCCTGTACTATAGGCATTGTGGTCAAAATGGCTTCAGAGTCAAGAGAGAGCACCCTCTCACCTTGAAAATTGGAGGAATACTGAGCCAGCTAGCCTGTGGGAGCTTAGATACAAGCTGAGAAATGATGCCAACGTCTCAGAGCAGTGCGTACAAGTCATGGTACCAGGTACCGCTTGATACGGACAGTTAAAAGGACCGCATATTACTGACGGAAGTCCTCCGTCGCTGGTACTGACGTGTTACTTTTTTACTGACGGCAAACCACCGTCACTGGTACAGTAAGGGTTAAAAACATACTATGGGCACTTCTTCCTTGGCTCATATCCTATCTGTACACCAAATTTTGTGAACAGCGGTTCATAACTTTGTGAGCCGCCTACGCTGTCAGATGTATGCGCTTAATCAATCACCTCCGAAATTAAGTAACTTCTTCCTTGGCTCATACTCTGTGTGCCTGCCAACGTTTGTGAAAATTGGTTCATAACTTTTTGAGATATCTTCTTCACAAACTGATAAACAGACAAACAAACGAAGGCAAAACATAACCCCCTGCAATATCGTTGGTGGAGGTAAAAAGACTGTTATTCGAACAATGTTACTTCAATGTTGACGTAAATTTTAGTGTGTAGTTAAAAATTAGGAGTAGACACCTTCAAATACGAAGAAAAGACCCAAATGCAAATATATTTATGATAGATATAGTCCGCTACATCCCGATTACCCTGTATCTCGTTTTAGATAATCTCGCGGTGCATTGTCATGTAGCAATTTAGCCACCAGAGACATGTCAGTTCATTGGCCTGTGTTATGGAAAACTCGCCTTTTATTTTCTATGTTGATAAGGGAGACAAAAGGCAAAACTGCCTGTGACGAGTGCCTCCCCCAGAGTTGAAAGAGTGACAGGGCCAAAATCAAGGAATGCTCGAGCCAAAATGTCTGAACACACGGAGTTTGAAGCAATTTAAGGGAAAGATGGGTTCCAGAGCTCAGCTGTTGAATAGAAGAAAGATTGGGAGTATCGTTTCACTCATGAGTTGGAGAGCTGCACAAAGTAGGGGTGGGATTGTGTTGCAAGATGGGTACTACGTACCCTACGTAGAGGAGGTGGTATACACTGGGAGAGCTCTGAGGAACACTGATTATAATAGCGATAGAATAGCGAGAGAGATGCAACATTGCGGCGAAAAGAGAGAGATTGCCAAGAGTTGGTGAGTGGACGGGAGTTAATGATACAAAAGGCTTTCCATTCTACTTTGTCTAGGAGTGCGGTGTGAGAGGATCCTCCCCACACAGGAGAACAATACTCAATACAAGGACGCACTGTGTCCCTGAACAGAGCAAGAAGCTGTGCAGGGGTAAAGAATCCCTTGAGGCGGTTGAGCACACCCAGCTTCTGGGGGGCTGCCTTAGCAAGACTGGTAATATGGTCCTTCCAAGAGAGAGCAGAACAAAAGAGACACCGAGAATACTGAGAGAAGATGAAGGATTGATCTTTGTATTGTTGAAGTATAAGGGATAGTCCTCTGGGAGTTCACGACGGGTAGTAAGATGGATAAATTGGGTTTTGGAAGCATTAAAGGCAACAAGGTTTTCTCTGCCTCAATTGAAAATAGTAGTTATATCAGAAGATAAGTATTGTATGGCTTCATTACGTTTGTTTTTGAGGAATTGCTTGCTGGGGTGTTCTAGAAAACTAATTGAGTAGTGTAAGGTAGAGTCGTCCTCTGAGTATGAATGGATAGGACTGGAGGTACAGTTGAGGAGATAATTTATGAAAATTAGAAAGAGAATGGGAGATAGGACAGAACCCAGAGGAACACCGGAGTTGATAGGATGAGGAAGTGAGCGATGGCCGTCCACAACCGCAGCTATGGAACGGCCGGAATGGAAATTAGAGACAAAGACACAGATGGAGGGATAGAAACCAAAGGAGGGTAGTTTAGAAATTAAAGATTTGTGCCAGACTCTATCGAAGGCCTTCGATATGTCTAGTGCAATAGAAAAGGTCTCACCGAAGTACTGAAAGTAGGATGACCAAGAGTTAGTGAGATATGAAAGAAGATCACAAGTAGAGCAACCCTTAAGGAAGCCATACTGGCAATCTGAGAGTAGATTATGAGAAGAGAGATGCTTAAGAAATTTGGAAGTAGGAATAATTTAAAAAACTTTAGAGATACAAAAGATGAGAGCAATTGGACGATAGTTGGAGGGTTGAGAGCAGTCACCCTTATTTGCGACAGGTTGAATGAGAGCAAACTTCCAGCAAGAAGGGAAGACATTAGAGGAGAGACAGAGACAAAAGAATTTGCCTAGGCAGGGAGTCAGCACGGAAGCACAGTTTTTTAGTACAACAGGAGGAACACCGTCCGGACTGTACGCCTTCTTAGTATTAAGCCCAGAGAGGGTAGAAAGTGCATCTTTAGAAGAGATTAGGATATTGGGCATAAGTAGGAGAGAGGGGGGTGGAGAGGGAGGAATAGCACCGGAATCATCCAAGGTGGAGTTTCTAGCAAAAGTTTGAGCGAAAAGTTCAGCTTTGTCAGAGAAAAAAGTGATGGTTGTGCCATCAGAGTGGAAAAGGGGAGGGAAAGACGAGGAAGAAAAATTGTTGGAGAGGTTTTTGGCTAGATGCCAGAAAGCTTGAGAAGAGCTAGAGTTGGATAGTTCAGTGCATTTATTATTGATGAAAGAGTGTTTGGCTAGTCGAAGAACAGATTTGGCTTGATTCCGGGCAGAAACATGGGAGGAATGAGATTCTCGAGTTATAAGGCGTCGTTTGAATGCTTCTTCCTTATTGCGGGCAGCAGTAGAACAAGCGTGAGTAAACCAAAATATTTTTTTAATTAGTCTGAGAGAAAGAAAATGGAATCTGTGCCTCCATGCCCGAAAGGATTACCTCGGTAATGCGTTCATCACTCTCCGAGGGTCCCCGGCCACGGAAGCGAAAATCATTCCATGGGAAATCAAAGAAGTACTGCCGGAGAGCCTCCCAGTCGGTAAGCTCCAAAGTGCCACAAGCGTCACCGGCTGGGAGGATCGGGTAGCCGTACTGAAGAGATAGGACAGGTGACAGAGATAAGTTTATGGTCGGTGGAGCCCAAAGGTGAAAAAAGATCGACAGTATAAGAAGAAGGGATGGAAATTAGAAACAAGTGAAGAATGTTGGCCGGTCTCTGATGCGATCCAGGATACGGGTGGGTTGCTGAACCAACTGCTCTAGGTCATTTAGGATAGAAAAGACGTAGGCTTGTTCACCAGGTTGGTCAGTAGTATGAGAGGAGAGCCATTGGCGGTGGTGAACGTTGAAATCTCCTATGATGGAGATTTCTGCGAAAGGAGAAATGGATAGAATGTGTTCCACTTTAGAGTTTAGATAGTTAAAGAATTTGACTATGATGATGATGATAGTAATGGTAATGGTGACTATTAGTGATGATGGTGACAGATGTAGTGATGACAGTATTAGTGATGATGGTGATAGTATTATTGATGACGGTAATACTAGTGATAATGGTAACCCATTGCAGAGTTGGGTATGCCGTTTTGATTTTGGGCAAAATGGCACATCTACTTTATTAAGATTAGATTGAGCACGGGATAGCTTGAGAAACATACATCCACGAATTATATCCAAGACTACCATTATAGACCCCCGAAAATACATCTCAGCTCAAAGACTGCATATTTGTATTAATGTGTATCTACAGGCTTAACCATAGTGTCCAACATCGAGCAGGCCACCTACCTGCCCAAGCTACTGACGCGCACGGCGGGGCTGCGGGTGGTGGTACACAGACACAACACAACTGCCTTGTTGGACGAGGAGGGCCTGGACCTCACTCCCGGGATGGCCTCCAGCATCGCCGTCAAGGAGGTGGGGGTCTGGAGGGAGAAGGTTAAGGGTTAACTATAGAAGTACTATAATATTAAAAGTGGTATGGATAATTACAGTTTCTTTTCATCTTTGCTTTGAGCGACATAAAACCTACAGTTATTATAATCTTGAACACCTGGGAGAGACACTTGTTACAGGAAGCTTGGCCTTTTGTCTCCTTCATACACAAATAAAGAAAGACAAAAACTATTGAATATTGGGAGCAGGAGAGACATTAAGGCTTTCAATGATCATGGCTATGGTTTCGCTTGGAGCAAAGATAAGTAGGGGATGTCCTCCAGCATTGCCGTCAAGGTGGCTGCGCTGGAAGGTATAATTATGAATTATATTTGTATAGTTATTACCAAGTATATACTGGGTTACCATTGTTATTGCATCATATTATATTTGTATAGTTATTACCAAGTATATACTGGGTTACCATTGTTATTGCATCATATTATATTTGTATAGTTATTAACAAGTATATACTGGGTTACCATTGTTATTGCATCATGTCCTGTAGTTTTACAATAATTGGTCTCATGAAATTGCGGCCAAAATTAAACTATCTGGATAAAAAAACAAAAAACAAACAAGGGATCGCTTTAATTACTGTCTTCTTTTAAGGTGAGATTTCCACTCGAGGGATTTTTTTCTTGACTCCTTTCTCCCTCATGTTTAGCCCCATTGCTTTTCTAATTTTAAGACGTTCGCCCAATTATTTTGACGATTTTAAGAACTTTCAACCTATTTCTGTCAATTTTAAGACCTTTCGTGCCATTTAGGTGTCGATTTTATCCTGGCGAGCGATAGCGAGCCTGTAATTTAAGAGGAACCGGCTTTCAGCCGGGAAATTTTTCTACCGAAAAATGTACAAATTTATCTTGAAAGGGGCTCAAGGGGGTGTAATCTTAAGCTTGATGGATATCTAGAGACCAAACTAAAATCCTCCCCTTAACCCTTTGAGTACCAGCGACTTGCGGTATACTTTGAGTACCAGCGACGTGCGGTATACTTTGAGTACCAGCGACGTGCGGTATACTTTGAGTACCAGCGACGTGCGGTATACTTTGAGTACCAGCGACGTGCGGTATACTTTGAGTACCAGCGACGTGCGGTATACTTTGAGTACCAGCGACGTGCGGTATACTTTGAGTACCAGCGACGTGCGGTATACTTTGAGTACCAGCGACTTGCGGTATACTTTGAGTACCAGCGACTTGCGGTATACTTTGAGTACCAGCGACTTGCGGTATACTTTGAGTACCAGCGACTTGCGGTATACTTTTATTCTAGCTGCATTTAGACGATGTTATGCAGCTTAGGGAGGATCTGTGGTTGTTAAAAGGGTTGATTGTGATAGTTTGAAGCCTTATTATTTCTAGAGGTCCTTCCTAAGCTGAACAAAATCGTCTAATAGTTGCCAAAATATAATGAAAAGGACGTCACCGGTACTGTACGGGTTAAGGGGAGGTTCTTAGTTTGGTCCCTAGATATCCTTCAAGCTTAAGATTACACCCCCTTGAGTCCCTTTCAAGATAAATTTGTAAATTTTTCGGTAGAAAAATTTTCCGGCCGAAGGCCGGTTCCTCTTAAATTACAGGCTCGCTATCGCTCGCCAGGATAAAATCGACACCTGAATGGCACGAAAGGTCTTAATATGGGGTGAAAGTTCTTAAAATCGCTAAACTAATGGGGCGAACGTTTTTAATATCAAAAGCAATGGGGCTAAACATGAGGGTGAAAGGGGTCAAGAAAAAATTCCCTCAAGTGGAGATCTCCCCTTAATGATTACAGTTTGGTTGTATGTTATTTTTATTTGAGCTCACATGAAACAAATTGATCTAGCTTGGGAAGACACTCATTGTATTCGATGGCATCAACTATCACTATTCCTATCTTCATTAAGGGAGCCCACCTCGCTTTTTTTGTTTTCTCTTTATCTCCCTCTCTCTTAGGCTTGTATCCATTCGGCCCCATTCAGCCTACTGTTTTAAGACGTTTACCCCCATCCAGGTGTCAATATTTTCCTGGTGAGCGGTAGCGAGCCTGCATATATATATATTTTTTTTGAGAGCAAGCTAAATTTGTACATTTTTCGATAGAAACATTTCTCCGGCGAAGCCGGATTTCTCCATACAATGCTGGCTCGCTACTGCTCGCCAGGAAGATATCGACACCTGGATGGGGATAAACGTCTTAAAACAGTTGGCTGAATGGGCCCGAATGGATACAAGCCAGAGAAAGAGAGAAAAGGAGAGAAAGATAAAATAAGCAGGTGAGCCCCCTTAAATGATCGCTTTCTCTCTCCCAGGTAAGAATTGAGCGCCTACGTCGTCCCTATCGCGCAGCGTGTATTGACAACTGGTCCCAAACATCCTACCAGACCACCAGGTATCCTCACCAAGCTGAGAACGACAGTGATCTCTATACTACTACGGTGAGGGACTGGTGGTAGCATAGGGGGGGGGGGGAGAGGGAGAGAGAGAGAGAGAGAGAGGGGGGGAGGGGGAGAGAGAGAGAGAGAGCGAGAGACAGAGAGAGAGAGAAAAAGAGAGGGGGGGAGGGGGAGAGAGAGAGAGAGAGAGAGAGAGAGACAGAGAGAGAGAGAGAGAGAGAGGAAAAAAAAGAGAGAAATAGAGAAAGAGAAAGAGAGAGAGAGAGACGGAGAGAGAGAATGATATATTATTATTATTATATTTGTAGTAAACTTAGTCATCTTTTCGTCCCCGTGACCAGTTTTGCCATCGCCTGTGCATGCAACGGCTCTTCATGGACACCTGCAACTGTTCCCACCCCCTGTATCCTGATAGAAAGTTCCGATACCTGGACACTATCTACTCTGGCTTCAAACCCTGCCTCCTCACTTTGGACGGTAAGTTGTAAGGTCACACGGGCGGGTTTTGGTCCAGCTCTCTTCAAGGGAGCCCACCTCGCTTTTTTTTTCTCTTTCTATTCTTTTGTTTGTATCCATTCGGCCCCATTCAGCATACTGTTTTAAGACGTTTACTCCCATCCAGGTGTCAATATTTTCCTGGCGAGCGGTACCGAGCCAGCATATATATATTTTTGTTTTGACAGCAAGCTAATTTTGTACATTTTTCGATAGAAAAATGTCTCCGGCGAAGCCGGATTTCTCCATACAATGCTGGCTCGCTATCGCTCGCCAAGAAGAAATCGACACCTGGATGGGGATAAACATCTTAAAACAGTTGGCTGAATGGGGCCGGATGGATACAAGCCAGGGAAAGAGAGAAAAGGAGAGAAAGATAAAGAAAGCCGGTGACCCCCCTTAATACTGATTCAAATGAGTGCGTAGCTATTAGTGTTTATGATGATACAAGAACATGTTGAGATAGTTAGGGAGCCCACTGGAGTTCATTTACACTTTTGGGAACGAAAGGTTTGATGGTTTTAATCTGTTGCTACTAATAGGTGAATGAAAAAAATCAATTTCTTAAGTGTAGCATTCCTGGGGTTTAGAGGGGGCAGACCCCTAAACCCCCCAAAAATGAAACCTTCATTTACACTTTGGAGAACAAGGCTGAAATTAACATGGATTAATACCATTATACTACCAGATTGAAATATGCAACTTAAGAAAACACAAATTCTGGGGTTTCCATTTAAGAAGGGTTCTTGTGGAGGGTTCACGAGGGTTTCAATTACACTTTGGAGAACAAAATTGAAACTTATACTAGTACATAACTTATCTTAAATACATAACTTAAGAAAATATATTCCCTGGCATTTTTGCTTAAGAAGGGCCAGGAAGATTCTAAATAGGTCGTGTTTTCACTTTGGAAAACAATGCTGAATTTCACATTGTTCACCCCTTTTGTATCACTAATTAGAAATATGCAACTTATGAAACAATATTTTGTGTGGGTTTTCATTTAAGAAGGATCGAAAGGGGTCTCAATTACACTTTGGAGAACAAAGTTGAAAACCGTTGTGTCCAAAGTTCATTACTTACTTAAATAAACATATTCACTGTAAATTTTGCTTTCTTCGTAGGTACGGTGTGAGGATTTTTAATCAAGGGCACTTTTTTCTGATGATCGGCACCACTTCAAAATGGCAAGCCCAGATGATGATATTGGTATGCTACATCACTCAGCTTGTATTCTTTTATTTTGATTCCCGAATTGATTATATTATTATATTAGAATTGACATCAATTACCAATTTGTTTGAATTATGACAAGTCTACAATGTCGCTTTTGTCCTTCCTTTTCAGCATGTGCCCAGCAGCCGTTGCCCTCCAGATGTATGTATTATAAATGTTCTGCCCATTAAAGACAAGTGTCTACCCTGGCAGCTTGACAAATGGACTGTAGTGACACATGCTGCCGAAGCTATGAAATCTAGAAAGAACTTCCAAACATCAAAGTACAGAGCAGTTATTGATACATTACCAAGTGACCCAGGAGAGGATGATGGTTACCACAGCAAATGTTACAAGAACTTTACTGCAATTCAACCTGTGTTTAGGCCTATTCATGAAAAATTAGAACAAGAAATGAAGGTTTTGCGCTCTGTATCATCATCATCCGCAGCTGTTCGGCAAACTAGCAATGAATCTAGTAGTACCCACAGTGTCTACTGTGGGTATTTTCCCTGATATATGTTTGTTTTGTGACAAGAAGGTAAAAACACGCCCAGATGGAACCAAAGAGCTCACAGGAAAACTACTAACTAAGCCTGCAGCAGACAAGATTAGAGAGATAGCACATACAGTACCCTCAAATGCACACATACTAGTCAAAATTAGTGGAGTTGACTTAATCGCTAAAGAAGCTCAGTTTCACCACAGTTGCTGATCCTTACATATACGCAAGAAAGATAGGGCACGAGGATTTGATCTACCACTAATTTCTGAGGAACCTGTTATGGCTAAGATCCCCCTTGACTGTATTTATTCATATGTCAAAACCAACATCATTGATCACCAAAGACTCGAATGTCTTACATCTTTTTATGAAGAATATATTGACCTCTGTACTGAACTTGAAGTAGTCCCAACAGTAAGTACAGCACAATATCTGGGGGATCTTTTGACCAACAAATTTAAGGTCACACTGTCTTGTATTGCATTCTTCAGAGTGCCGCCGACAAGGTGAGATTGTCCACAGCACAGAGATTGAGTACGATTCCATCAAGATCGTGTATGACTTTGAGTCATCTCCCGAGGGTCAGGTTACAAAAGCTGCCTTACAGCTCAGACATGCCCTAAAGGCTGTAAGGAAGGAGCCACTCCCAGATCCACTGACTGTTGGAGCTTTGAACCGTGGTGAGGGAGAACCGACCTTGCCTATGCTATTTTGGACAGACAGTTGAATTGTGCAGCTGGTACGGTTCCTGGAGTACCATGTGGACTGGCCTTTGACAATTACTACGAATTAACACAAACACTATCAGGGTCCGACACCTTGCACGACACATTGGGCATATTGTATCAGACACAGAGCAGGTGGTCCCCTACAGAACCCTCACCACATAGAGTTAGGCAAGATGAAGATGACCATGAGAAAGACATGACCATGAGAAAGACATGCCCTTGGCAAAGATAGGTGGTAAGAATAGGAGGAGAAATTTGGATTTCCTAGACAAATACCTGCCACCCTACAAGAAAAGGCCACAAATGAATGACTTTTCCTATAACAACAAGGACTTCCGCAGTGACATGGATCTCTCTATTCCGTCACATAAGTTGGACTTCTTGTGGATGGTTATGCATGCCCTGGGAATGGATTGCATTCGCATGTGTACTGGGTTCAATGATCAAACTAACAAGGACCATCTTCCAAAACAATCGGTTCTCTACATGCCTAACATTAGTCCACACGGTACTCCAGGAACCGTACCATCTGGACAATTCAACTGTTTGTCCAAAATAGCATAGGCAATGTCGGTCTCAATTTCTTCAACAGCATGGTAGTTAAGAGAGTGTCCCATTCAGTTCAGAACTGTAAGAATCTTCTTACTGCCAGTAAGGGACATCAATGACTAACCTATCAAGATATGCTTTCTTGGTTTCTGGTTACCTTTCTTGACCAAAAAGAGTACGTCCTGGCTCAAAGAATCAGAGCGGCGCAAGACTGATTCTGAATATTGTCCAGTCATGGGGTCCTCAAAGTAGTGTCTGAAAGAAAGTCTTGAAAAGTTCAGGAGGTTCTCCCTCACCACGGTTCAAAGCTCCAACAGTCAGTGGATCTGGGAGTGGCTCCTTCGTTACAGCCTTTAGGGCATGTCTGAGCTGTAAGGCAGCTTTTGTAACCTGACCCTCGGGAGATGACTCATTCATACACGATCTTGATGGAATCGTACTCAATCTCTGTGCTGTGGACAATCTCACCTTGTCAGCGGCACTCTGAAGAATGCAATACAAGACAGTGTGACCTTAAATTTGTTGGTCAAAAGATCCCCCAGATATTGTGCTGTACTTACTGTTGGGACTACTTCAAGTTCAGTACAGAGGTCAATATATTCTTCATAAAAAGATGTAAGACTTGCGGGTCTTTGGTGATCAATGATGTTGGTTTTGACATATGAATAAATACAGTCAATGGGGAATCTAGCCATAACAGGTTCCTAAGAAATTAGTGATAGATCAAATCCTTGTGCCCTATCTTTCTTGCGTATATGTAAGGATCAGCAACTGTGGTGAAACTGGGCTTCTTTAGCGATTAGGTCAACTCAACTAATTTTAACTAGTATGTGTGCGTTTGAGGGTATTGTATGTGCTATCTCTCTAATCATGTCTTCTGCAGGCTTAGTTAGTAGTTTTCCTGTGAGCTCTTTGGTTCCATCTGGGCGTATTTTTACCTTCTTGTCACAAAAACATATATCAGTAGACACTGTGGGTACTACTAGATTCATTGCTAGTTTGCCGAACAGCTGCGGATGATGATGATACAGAGCGCAAAACCTTCATTTCTTGTTCTAATTTGTCATGAATAGGCCTAAACACAGGTTGAATTGCAGTAAAGTTCTTGTAACATTTGCTGTGGTAACCATCATCCTCTCCTGGGTCACTTGGTAATGTATCAATAACTGCTCTGTACTTTGATGTTTGGAAGTTCTTTCTAGATTTCATAGCTTCGGCAGCATGTGTCACTACAGCCCATTTGTCAAGCTGCCAGGGTAGACACTTGTCTTTAATGGGCAGAACATTTATAATACATACATCTGGAGGGCAATGGCTGCTGGGCACATGCTGAAAAGGAAGGACAAAAGCGACATTGTAGACTTGTCATAATTCAAACAAATTGGTAATTGATGTCAATTCTAATATAATAATATAATCAATTCGGGAATCAAAATAAAAGAATACAAGCTGAGTGATGTAGCATATCAATATCATCATCTGGGCTTGCCATTTTGAAGTGGGGCCGATAATCAGAAAAAAGTGCCTTTGATTAAAAATCATCACACCGTACCTACGAAGAAAGCAAAAATGCCAGTGAATATGTTTATTTAAGTAATAAACTTTGGACACAACGGTTTTCAACTTTTTTCTCCAAAGTGTAATTGAGACCCCTTTCGATCCTTCTTAAATTAAAACCCCGCAAAATATTGTTTCTTAAGTTGCATATTTCTAATTAGTGATACAGAAGGGATGAACAATGTGAAATTCAGCATTGTTTTCCAAAGTGTAAACACGACCTATTTAGAATCTTCCTGGCCCTTCTTAAGCAAAAATGCCAGGGAATATCTTTTCTTAAGTTATGTATTTAGGATAAGTTACGTAAGGGCATCCACTAGTATAAGTTTCAATTTTGTTCTCCAAAGTGTAATTGAAACCCTCGTGAACCCTCCACAAGAACCCTTCTTAAATGGAAACCCCAGAATTTGTGTTTTCTTAAGTTGCATATTTCAATCTGGTAGTATAATGGTATTAATCCATGTTAATTTCAGCCTTGTTCTCCAAAGTGTAAATGAAGGCTTCATTTTTGGGGGGTTTAGGGGTCTGCCCCCTCTAAACCCCAGGAATGCTATACAAGAAATTGATTTTTTTCATTCACCTATTAGTAGCAACAGATTAAAACCATCAAACCTTTCGTTCCCAAAAGTGTAAATGAACTCCAGTGGGCTCCCCTACTAAGAGTAAGAGAGAGAGAGAGAGAGAGAGAGAGAGAGAGAGAGAGAGAGAGAGAGAGAGAGAGAGAGAGAGAGAGAGAGAGAGAGAGAGAGAGAGAGAGAGAGAGAGAGAGAGAGAGAGAGAGAGAGAGAGAGAGAGAGAGAGAGAGAGAGAGAGAGAGAGAGAGAGAGAGAGAGAGAGAGAATGCCAGTAACTGAGGTGATAACCATGTTTCAGGTATCTTTCATGTACGGTACGGTAATTATAATATAAATGCTATAATTGAATTGAAAGGGAGTTGAATTTCCAAGACAATTATTGTACTCAGGTAATGGTATTTTTGACTGAAGATACGTAAAGCCTGATATTTGAGTTATATATATATATATATATATATATATATATATATATATATATATATATATACATAGTTCTTTCATTTCTGATCACCTTCCGTTACCCTTACAAAAACCGTCCTGGTGGTTTAATGGTTAAAGTGGCAAAAATCTGTGTCACTGTGTGTGATAACCCAGGTTCGAATCCCGGTGAATCACATATATACTTTAATTGATTTCATTGTGGGTGTTTGGTGCTGTGGTGAAATTAATAAAATATGAATCTGCGTACCTAAACATACACATACCTTTACACACAAAAGTACACATCTACAAAAAAACAACAACAACGGAAACACATAAATAAACTTACAAAATCAATAAAACACAGACATAGCTATGCACGCGTCTGAACATAAATGCACACGCAAAGTACTCCCACACAAAACTACACACCTACACATACCTACCTACCAACAATGCACCTATAGACACACACCACTTGCATCGAAACACGTAATATTATTATTATTAATATTGTTATTTGTATTATTATTATTATTATTATCATTAATAATATTATTATTATTATTATTATTATGATTATTATTATTATTATTAGTATTATCATTAATATTAATATTATTATTATTATTATTATTATTATTATAATTATTATAAATATCCTATCTGACTGCCTGTTCCTTAGGTGAGGATCGCAAGTGTACAATGGGAGTTACAAGTGGTTATGCCTCGAATCCTGAAGAGGCCCAATGCGGCTGCAACCTGGCGTGTAGGTGAGTGCTTGGCCAGCCACGGGTCGAATGGACAGTTGGCCACACGATTTCATGTACGGTCGCGCTAATAAGTCATGTTCCAGCTGTCATTACATTTGGCTTGCTCTGTGCTGTATTAATGTCTGTCAGATGTTGAATAGGGTGGGTAAGTGTAGGAACATATTTGTATATTTCACTCGATATGAAGTAATGACGCTTAGATATTGCTGTTACCAAGTATTGATCAAAACATACTTGGTGCCAGCCCACCGGCTTCTTTTATCTTTCTCTCCTTTTCTCTCTTTCCCTGGCTTGTTATCCATTCGACCCCATTCAGCCAACTGTTTTAAGACGTTTATCCCCATCCAGGTGTAGATGTCTTCCTGGCGAACGATAGCGAGCCAGCATTGTATGGAGAAATCCGGCTTCGCCGGAGAAATTTTTCTATCGAAAAATTTACAAATTTAGCTTGCTGTCAAAACAAAATATATATATGCTGGCTCGCTACCGCTCTCCAGGAAAATATTGACACCTGGATGGGGGTAAAAGTCTTAAAATAGTAGGCTGAATGGGGCCAAATGGATACAAGCCAAAGAGAGAGGGAGAGAAAGAGAAAACAAGCGAGGTGGGCTCCCTTAAAGGTAGTGCAGTGGTTAATCCATGTGATCAATATACAGATGCATGTGGCCAACTGTACTGTATACCGAACCTTTTTAGTATTTGAAGAGGCGAAGGCCGGGACATTTCTCTAGAAGGGGAATCTTGGAGATATATTTGTTAAGGTTGATAGAGGTCTAGGAAGGTTGATAGAGGTCTAGGAAGGTTGATAGAGGTCTAGGAAGGTTGATAGAGGTCTAGGAAGGAAACTAAAAAAAAAATAAAATAAATAAATTAATAAAGAGACTAATACACTTTTACTCTTTAAGGGGAGGTATTTAGTTTCTTCCCTAGACCTCCATCAAGCTTAAAATTACACCCGCTTGAGTCCCTTTCAAGATAAATTTGTACATTTTTCGGTAGAAAAATGTCCCGGCCGAAGGCCGCTTCCTCTTAAATTACAGGCTCGCTATCGCTCGCCAGGATAAAATCGACACCTGAATTGCACGAAAGGTCTTAATATGGGGTGAAAATTCTTAAAATCGCTAAACTAATGGGGCAAACGTTTTATAATATCAAAAGCAATGGGGCTAAACATGAGGGAGAAAGGGGTCAAGAAAAAAATCCCTCAAGTGGAGATCTCCCCTTAAGTGCACCTCCCATTTGTAAATATCATGTGAACATATAAATTATAATTATGTAGATTCCAATACGTAACGTGAACATTAATTACTTTTCTTTTTGGTCAATATAGGGGAACAATTTGTAGTTAAGAAGTATATACGTGAAAGCGGTGTTGGATGGGAGGAAGGGCGTCGACTAACTGGGAACAGAGGTACATGGGGCGATTAATTCGTGTCCACCCCTTCCAGGACCATGGTGTCTGGCAATAGATAGATAGATATCTACACATTCTGCACTTCTGTGGCACAGATAGCCCCTGGAGGTTGGGACTGGGAATCCCACCTCAGGAATTCACTCCCACTAAAGGATCAGCAAGCCTTTTCTTGCTGATCCTCCCTACCCCTGTAAGGAAGTGCGGGTTTGGCTACTGACAGAATGATATATCTACTGTATAAGTATGTATCCTTATCTACTGTATCTACACTGTACAAACTAATGGGTATGGAAAGTATGTATCCTTATCTACTGTATCTACACTGTACAAACTAATGGGTATGGAAAGTATGTATCCTTATCTACTGTATCTACACTGTACAAACTAATGGGTATTTACTGTATCTACACTGTACAAACTAATGGGTATGGAAAGGGTAATCAAAGTGTTCATAATAATGTATCCACATAAATACATATTGATATTAATAAACCCATCGAATACAAATGGATAGAAAGGTAAATAACTCAATATAATGTACACTCGATGATTCAACCTACCTTTCCCATACCATTTATATAACCTTGATAATTGACCGTCTGTACCTCTCTCGTTCTATATATATTTTGTTCTCCCTCTCTCTCTCCCCCCCCCCTCTCTCTCTCTCCCCTACAGTGAGGTGCAGTACGACCATTCCATATCTGTGTCCCGCTGGCCACCTTCACCTTCTGAGGTTAGTACCCGAGTTTATAGGGGGGAAGTAAGGCATTTTTATCCACATACCCTTCTAATTCATGGTTAGCCCCATTTGTTTTCAGATTTTCAGACGTTCGCCCCATTAATTTGTCGATTGTAAGACCTTTCGTCCCATTTCTTTATCAATATTATGACCATTCGTACCATTTAAGTGAAGATGTTTGCTTGGCGAGCGAAAGTGCACCTGTAGTTTTGGAGGAACCGTCCTTCGGCCGGGAATTTTTTCTACTGAAAAATGTAAAAATTGATCTCGAAGGGGGATATTAAGGACAATATATTTAGCTTGATGGAGGTCTAGGGAAGCAACTAAAACAATAATAAATAAATATATAAATAAACTAATAAATAAACCTTACCCCCTTAACCACGATGGCATAATGTTCAGTATAATAAACCTTACCCCGTTAACCATGATGGTATAATGTTCAGTATAATAACCCTTACCCCGTTAACCATGATGGTATAATGTTCAGTATAATAACCCTTACCCCGTTAACCACGATGGCATAATGTTCAGTATAATAAACCTTACCCCGTTAACCACGATGGCATAATGTTCAGTATAATAAACCTTACCCCGTTAACCATGATGGTATAATGTTCAGTATAATAACCCTTACCCCGTTAACCACGATGGCATAATGTTCAGTATAATAAACCTTACCCCCTTAACCATGATGGCATAATGTTCAGTATAATAAACCTTACCCCCTTAACCACGATGGCATAATGTTCAGTATAATAAACCTTACCCCCTTAACCACGATGGCATAATGTTCAGTATAATAAACCTTACCCCGTTAACCATGATGGTATAATGTTCAGTATAATAAACCTTACCCCGTTAACCACGATGGCATAATGTTCAGTATAATAAACCTTACCCCCTTAACCACGATGGCATAATGTTCAGTATAATAAACCTTACCCCCTTAACCATGATGGCATAATGTTCAGTATAATAAACCTTACCCCCTTAACCATGATGGCATAATGTTCAGTATAATAACCCTTACCCCGTTAACCACGATGGCATAATGTTCAGTATAATAAACCTTAACCCCTTAACCACGATGGCATAATGTTCAGTATACTCTGGTAACCATTACACGAGTTTCCTTGGCTTGTAAACTATCTCTAAGACTCAAAGGGGTAAATACAATCTCAATGACCCCTCTCAACAACACAGGTCCTTCTTAAACTGTATAAAATCATCTAATGTTAGCCGGAATATATGTTAAAAAGGCCTCACGGTGCTGAGGGGTTAAGGGGACCCACCTCGTTTATTTTTTCTCTCTCTCCCTCTCTCTCTGGCTTGTATCCATTCGGCCCCAGTATATTTCTAAAAATATTTTGACAGCAGGCTAAATTTGTAAATTTTTCTATAGAAAAATTTCTCCGGCGAAGCCGGATTTCTCCATACAATGCTGGCTCGCTGTCGCTCGCCAAGAAGAAATCGACACCTGGATGGGGATAAATGTCTTAAAACAGTTGGCTGAATAGGGCCGAATGGATACAAGCCAGAGAAAGAGAAAAGGAGTGAAAGAAAGCAGGTGACCCCTCTTAAAGTATTGCACAGTTGCCACCATATACACCTGGGACAACAGCTGTGTAAGAGTAACAGGATTTTGTACCCTTTATGTACAATCGGGGGTATTAAGTGTTGCCATAGATTCCAGTGGTTTTCGCTCATAAAGTGTTATTGGTATCTTTATAGTTACTGGGAAATGTGCTTATCCCTCAGAGTATTAGTCAGTGTCCGAAACTTTGTGAAATATCTGACAACACTTATTAACCTCGACCGTACGGTTGCGCTAATAGGTCATGTCTCAGCGGTCATTACGTTTTGCTCGTTGTGTGCTGTATTAATGTCTGCCAGATGTTCAATAGGGTGGGTAAGGGTAGAAACATGTTTGTATATCACACTCGAAATTAATAAATCAAGCTTAGATAGCGCTGATACCAATTATTGATCAAATATACTTGGTGCCGAGAAATAACTTATTAGGCCGACTGTAGAAGCGACGTCTCTTATATTTTAGTCTATCTCTATTTAGACAATTTTATGCAACTTAGGAAGGGTCTGTGGTAGTTAAGGGGAGGTTTCCACTTGAGGGATTGTTTTCTTGACCCCTTTCTCCCTCATGAGTAGCCCCATTGCTTTTGATATTATAAAACGTTTGCCCCATTAGTTTAGCGATTTTAAGAACTTTCACCCCATATTAAGACCTTTCGTGCAATTCAGGTGTCTATTTTATCCTGGCGAGCGATAGCGAGCCTGTAATTTAAGAGGAACCGGCCTTTGGCCGGGAAATTTTCTACCGAAAAATTTACAAATTTATCTTGAAAGGGACTCGAGGGGGTGTAATTTTAACGTTGATGGAGGTCTAGGGAACAAACTAATAAATACCTTAAAAGGGTTGATTGGGATAGTTCTTAGCCTTGTCATTGCTAGAGATCCTTCCTAAACTGAATAACATTGGTTAGTAGTAGTAGCCAGAATAAAAGACCAAAGAATATAGACAGTACAGAAGTAGTAGCGGGAGATGTGCCGTTTGTTTTATTTAGACTCCCTTCGATCTCCTTCATGCACTCAGCTTATAAGGGGAGATATTCCACTTGAGGGATTTTTTTCTGGACCCCTTTCTCTCATGTTTAGCCCCATTGCTTTTTAGATTTTAAGACGCTCGCCTCCTTTAGTTTGACGATTTTAAGAACTTTCGCCCCATATCTGTCAATTTTAAGAACTTTCGTGCCATTTAGGTGTCGATTTTTTCCTTGCGAGCGATAGCGAGCCTGTCATTTGAGAGGAACCGGCCTTCGGCCAGGACATTTTTCTACCGAAAAATGTACAAATTTATCTTGAAAGGGGGTCTAGGGGGTGTAATTTTAAGCTTGATGGAGTTCTAGGGAAGACACTAAATACCTCCCCTTAAGAATGTAAACAGAGACACCGATCTGGGAGTAACAATATCGAGTAACCTAAAACCGAGTCAACAATGTTCAGAAGTTGTTAAGAAGGCAAACAAAATAATTGGCTTTATAGGCAGGTCATTTGAGCATAAATCCAAAGACTTTATCCTAACCCTTTACAATTCCTTAGTCCGCCCTCTTCTGGAATACTGCGTTCAATCCTGGTGCCCTTATTACCAAAAAGATAATAGACAAGCTAGAACGAGTTCAACGTAGAGTTACCAAAATGATACCTAGCCTAAAGAACAAACCATACGAGGAGCGTCTTAGAGAATTAAATCTGTTTCCTTTAACCCAGCGCAGATTAAGAGGCGACTTAATTCAAGTGTTCAAAATCATCAAAGGCATCGACAATATGAACTGTAGTAAGTACTTCACTATCGACCAATCTAATTACACGCGGGGAAACGGGTGCAAAATTATTTGTAAATCTTTTAACTCACACGAAGCTAAACATTTCTTCTTCAATCGAGTTGTCAACTTGTGGAATGGGCTTCCCCGAGACGTTATAGACTGCAGCACCGTTGATTCATTTAAACTTCGCCTAGACAAATATCTCGCATCAAACCCGCGATTGACTGCGTTTGTAAATGAATAACTTTGTTTTATCCTCCCTTCAGTTACTAACCCATCTGTCCCCTACTAACTTCCTAATCCTGCCACGGACATTAGTTCCAGGGCAGTAGTTCCCTTACCCACTCTAAACCACTGTTTGGACACTTGATCCTCAGTGTTTTGGAGGACAAGCAGCCTAGAAGGGTCACTAGACCTGTTGTTGCTTGATTTCCTTTGTACTCTTTTGTATGTTTAGCCCCATTATTTTTCAGATTTTAAGATGTTTGCCCTATTAGTTTGTCGATTTTAAGACCTTTCGCCCCATTTCTTTGTCAATATTAAGACCTTTCGTGCTATTTAGGTGTCAATTTGTTCCCTGACAAATGATAGTGAGCTTGTATATAATGTTGGAAGAACCGGCCTTCATCCAGGAAATTTTTCAAAGTACAAGTTCAGCTAGAAGAGGGATCTAATGGATGTTGTTTTTTAGTTTGATGGAGGTCGAGGGAGAAAACAAAAAATATTAAATATATGAAATAATCGACCAACAAATAAATAAACCCTTCCCTCTTAATGCCCTCAAATGTTTCTATATTATTATAAACCCTTCCCTCTTAATGCCCTCAAATGTTTCTATATTATTATAAACCCTTCCCTCTTAATGCCCTCAAATGTTTCTATATTATTATAAACCCTTCCCTCTTAATGCCTTCAAATGTTTCTATATTATTATAAACCCTTCCCTCTTAATGCCCTCAAATGTTTCTATATTATTATAAACCCTTCCCTCTTAATGCCCTCAAATGTTTCTATATTATTATAAACCCTTCCCTCTTAATGCCTTCAAATGTTTCTATATTATTATAAACCCTTCCCTCTTAATGCCCTCAAATGTTTCTATATTATTATAAACCCTTCCCTCTTAATGCCCTCAAATGTTTCTATATTATTATAAACCCTTCCCTCTTAATGCCCTCAAATGTTTCTATATTATTATAAACCCTTCCCTCTTAATGCCCTCAAATGTTTCTATATTATTATAAACCCTTCCCTCTTAATGCCCTCAAATGTTTCTATATTATTATAAACCCTTCCCTCTTAATACCTTCAAATGTTTCTATATTATTATAAACCCTTCCCTCTTAATGCCCTCAAATGTTTCTATATTATTTAGGCGAGTTCATGAGTTTAGCCTATTATAATAAGGCTATTTTAATGTGTAAGGTCATTTATTGCCAATCAAACTTTGAAATCACCGGTTATTGAGGTTTAATTAAGGGGCGATGAGTCGTTTTTCTGGTCCCCCTTCTCCCTCATGTTTAACCCCATTACTTTTCATCTTATAAGACGTTCGGCCCATTATTTTGGCGATTTTAAGACATTTCGCCACATTTCTTTGTCAATAGGCCTATTTAGAGTTTTCGAGTTATTTAGGTGTCGATTTTTTTCTTGGCGAGCAATAGTGAGTCTGTAACTTAAGAGGAATCGGTCTTCGGCCGGGAAATTTTTCTATCGAAAAATGTACGTATTTATCTTGAAGGAGGGTCTTGGTGGGGTGTTTTTTAAAGCTCGATTGAGGTATAGGGAAGACATTAAAAAGATAATTAACAGATCCATAAATGAGCAAACAAATACGCCCATCTGCCCTTACCCCACACAGGTGATCTGTGTGGGCTTGGAGCCTATGGTGGTGGTTGGGTTACCATTGTCCAAGTTGTCACAGTTTGACTCCATATAGGGGACTTCACAAATTTCCACATACTTGACGTTCCACATACACATTATACGTTATACACATACATATATACATACTTGACGTTCCACATACATATATACATACTTGACGTTCCACATACACATTATACGTTATACACATACATATATACATACATGACGTTATACACATACATATATACATACTTGACGTTCCACATACACATTATACGTTATACACATACATATATACATACTTGACGTTATACACATACATATATACATACTTGACGTTCCACATACACATTATACGTTATACACATACATATATACATACTTGACGTTATACACATACATATATACATACTTGACGTTATACACATACATATATACATACTTGACGTTCCACATACACATTATACGTTATACACATACATACATACATACATACATACTTGACGTTCCACATACACATTATACGTTATACACATACATACATACTTGACGTTCCACATACACATTATACGTTATTCACATACATACATACTGGACGCTCCACATACACATTATACGTTATTCACATACATACATACTGGACGTTCCACATACACATACGTTATTCACATACATACATACTTGACGTTCCACATACACATTATACGTTATTCACATACATACATACTGGACGTTCCACATACACATACGTTATACACATACATACATACTGGACGTTACACATACACATACGTTATTCACATACATACATACTGGACGTTCCACATACACATTATACGTTATACACATACATACATACTTGACGTTCCACATACACATTATACGTTATACACATACATACATACTTGACGTTCCACATACACATTATACGTTATTCACATACATACATACTGGACGTTCCACATACACATTATACGTTATTCACATACATACATACTTGACGTTACACATACACATTATACGTTATACACATACATACATACTTGACGTTCCACATACACATTATACGTTATTCACATACATACATACTGGACGTTCCACATACACATACGTTATTCACATACATACATACTGGACGTTCCACATACACATTATACGTTATTCACATACATACATACTGGACGTTCCACATACACATACGTTATTCACATACATACATACTTGACGTTCCACATACACATTATACGTTATACACATACATACATACTTGACGTTCCACATACACATTATACGTTATTCACATACATACATACTGGACGTTCCACATACACATTATACGTTATTCACATACATACATACTGGACGTTACACATACACATACGTTATACACATACATACATACTGGACGTTCCACATACACATTATACGTTATTCACATACATACATACTGGACGTTCCACATACACATTATACGTTATTCACATACATACATACTGGACGTTCCACATACACATTATACGTTATTCACATACATACATACTGGACGTTCCACATACACATTATACGTTATACACATACATACATACAGGACGTTCCACATACACATACGTTATACACATACATACATACTTGACGTTCCACATACACATACGTTATTCACATACATACATACTGGACGTTCCACATACACATTATACGTTATACACATACATACATACTTGACGTTCCACATACACATTATACGTTATTCACATACATACATACTTGACGTTCCACATACACATTATACGTTATACACATACATACATACTTGACGTTCCACATACACATTATACGTTATTCACATACATACATACTTGACGTTCCACATACACATTATACGTTATTCACATAAACACATACATACATACATACTTGACGTTCCACATACACATTATACGTTATTCACATACATACTGGACGTTCCACATACACATACGTTATTCACATACATACATACTGGACGTTCCACATACACATTATACGTTATTCACATACATACATACTGGACGTTCCACATACACATTATACGTTATTCACATACATACATACTTGACGTTCCACATACACATTATACGTTATACACATACATACATACTTGACGTTCCACATACACATTATACGTTATTCACATACATACATACTGGACGTTCCACATACACATTATACGTTATTCACATACATACATACTGGACGTTACACATACACATACGTTATACACATACATACATACTGGACGTTCCACATACACATACGTTATTCACATACATACATACTGGACGTTCCACATACACATTATACGTTATTCACATACATACATACTGGACGTTCCACATACACATACGTTATTCACATACATACATACTGGACGTTCCACATACACATTATACGTTATTCACATACATACATACTGGACGTTCCACATACACATTATACGTTATTCACATAAACACATACATACATACATACATACTTGACGTTCCACATACACATTATACGTTATTCACATACATACATACTGGACGTTACACATACACATTATTCACATACATACATACTGGACGTTCCACATACACATTATACGTTATACACATACATACATACTTGACGTTCCACATACACATTATACGTTATTCACATACATACATACTGGACGTTCCACATACACATTATACGTTATACACATACATACATACTTGACGTTCCACATACACATACGTTATACACATACATACATACATACTTGACGTTCCACATACACATTATACGTTATTCACATACATACATACTGGACGTTCCACATACACATTATACGTTATACACATACATACATACTTGACGTTCCACATACACATACGTTATTCACATACATACATACTGGACGTTCCACATACACATACGTTATACACATACATACATACTTGACGTTCCACATACACATTATACGTTATTCACATACATACATACTGGACGTTCCACATACACATTATACGTTATTCACATACATACATACTGGACGTTCCACATACACATACGTTATTCACATACATACATACTGGACGTTCCACATACACATTATACGTTATTCACATACATACATACTGAACGTTCCACATACACATTATACGTTATTCACATACATACATACTGGACGTTCCACATACACATTATACGTTATTCACATACATACATACTTGACGTTCCACATACACATACGTTATTCACATACATACATACTTGACGTTCCACATACACATTATACGTTATTCACATACATACATACTGGACGTTCCACATACACATTATACGTTATTCACATACATACATACTGGACGTTCCACATACACATACGTTATTCACATACATACATACTGGACGTTCCACATACACATTATACGTTATACACATACATACATACTGGACGTTCCACATACACATTATACGTTATTCACATACATACATACTTGACGTTCCACATACAAATACGTTATACACATACATACATACTTGACGTTCCACATACACATTATACGTTATTCACATACATACATACTGGACGTTACACATACACATACGTTATTCACATACATACATACTGGACGTTCCACATACACATTATACGTTATTCACATACATACATACTGGACGTTCCACATACACATTATACGTTATTCACATACATACATACTGGACGTTCCACATACACATTATACGTTATTCACATACATACATACTGGACGTTCCACATACACATTATACGTTATTCACATACATACATACTGGACGTTCCACATACACATTATACGTTATTCACATACATACATACTGGGACGTTCCACATACACATTATACGTTATTCACATACATACATACTGGACGTTCCACATACACATTATACGTTATTCACATACATACATACTGGACGTTCCCCATACACATTATACATTCTATACGTTATTCACATACATACATACTTGACGTTCCACATACACATTATCGTTATTCACAACATACATACATACTGGACGTTCCACATACAATTATACGTTATTCACATACATACATACTTGACGTTCCACATACAATACGTTACACATACATACATACTTGACGTTTCACATACACATTATACCTAATACTGGACGTTCCACATACACATTATACGTTATTCACATACATACATACTGGACGTTCCACATACACATTATACGTTATTCACATACATACATACTGGACGTTCCACATACACATTATACGTTATACACATGCATACATACTGGACGTTCCACATACACATTATACATTATACACATACATACATACTTGACGTTCCACATACACATTTTACGTTATACACATGCATACATACTGGACGTTCCACATACACATTATACGTTATACACATACATACACACTTGATGTATTGTATGGAGAAATCCGGCTTCGCCTGAGAAATGTTTCTATCGAAAAATGTTCAAATTAAGCCTGCTGTCAAAAACATTTAAAACAGATATGCTGGCTCGCTACCGCTCGCCAGGACAAAAATTAACACCTGGATGGGGAGAAGTATCTGGAGAAGAAACAAAAGGTGTATGTTGCCTTTATGGACTTGGAGAAGGCCTATGACAGAGTGGATAGAGAAGGTTTGTGGAAAGTACTTAGAATATACGGAGTAGATGGCAAGTTGCTGAAAGCAGTGAAGAGCATGTATGAGGGTGCAAAGGCGGCAGTACGTGTGGAGAGTGAGCAGAGCGAGTTCTTTGACCTGAATGTTGGTTTGAAACAGGGGTGTGTGATGTCCCTGTGGTTGTTTACTGTATACATGGATGGAGTCATGAAAGAAATACTATCAAGAGCAGTGGATGTTGGTGTATCGCTGAAAAGGGAGGGAATTGAGTGGAAGCTACCTATACTGCTGTTTGCGGATGATACAGTTCTGATGAGTGATAATGAATGGGAGTTGCAGGGTCTGGTAAATGAGTTTGGAACAGTGTGCGAAAAACGGAATTTGAAGGTAAATATGGGGAAGAGCAAGGTTATGGTCTTCGAAAGGGGTGAAGTCACAGAGTGTGAGGTGAAGCTGAACGGTCAGGCTATGGAGATCGTCAACTCTTTTAAGTATCTGGGCAGTGTGTTGAGTAAAGATGGGACTATGGATGAAGAGGTGCGGGAGAGGGTACAACAGGGGAAGAGGGTTGTAGGAACGCTAAAAGCAGTAACAAGAAATAGGGTGGTCAGTATGGAAGTGAAGAAGTCCTTGCATGACAGTGTGGTAATCCCGACACTGACTTACGGAAGCGAAGCATGGACGTTGGTTGAGAGACTCAGACCAAGAGTGAGAGCAGTGGAAATGAATTACTTAAGGAGTGCGTGCGGAGTTACATGGAGGGATAGACAGACTAATGAGGAAGTAAGAAGGAGGTGTGGTGTGGAGGTAGATGTGCTGAAAAGTGTGAAAAGGAACAACTTGAGATGGTTCGGCCATATGGAACGTATGGAAAGCGAGAGAATGACTAAGAGGGTGTACGAGAGCGAGGTGGAGGGACAGAGGGGGAGAGGTAGACCGAATATGAGCTGGAAGGATGGAGTGAGGAACTACATGAACGAAGGCAGTGCTGGTTGGGGGGAGGGGCGTTGACTGACTGGGGACAGAGGTGGTTGGGGGCGGTTCGTTCGTGGCCACCCCTTCGGGGATCACGGCGTCAGGCAATAAATAAAAAAAAAAAAAAAATGGGGATAAGCGTCTTAAAACAGTAGGCTGAATTGGGCCGAATGGATACAAGCCAGAGAAAGAAAGAAAAGGAGAGAAAAAAAGGCAGGTCACCCCCCTTAATACAAGCCCCTTTGAAAAATTAATCGTGTCCATTTCCCGTCGTGCAGCCCAAGATTAAGATTTACAACTCTCTTAACCTTGGTGCAGCCTTCAGTGACAGTGGAGCACGACACCCCAAGCAGTGTGGAGGAGGACATGTTGCAGCTTAATGGGGGGTCACCATTTTGTTTTTATATTTTTCTCTTTTGTTCTCTTTCCCTGGCTTGTATCCATTCGGCCCCATTCAGCCAACTGTTTCAAGACTTTCGTCCACATCCAAGTGTCGATTTCTTCCTGGCGAGTGATATCGAGCCAGCATTGTATGGAGAAATCCGGCTTCGACGGAGAAAATTTTCTATCGAAAAATGTAAAAGTTTACCTTGCTGTCAAGACAAAAAATATATGTGCTGGCTCCCTACCGCTCGCCAGGAAAATATTGACACGTGGATGAGGGTAAACGTCTTAAAACAGTAGGTTGAATGGGGCCGAATGGATACAAGCCAACGAGAGAGGGAGAGAAAGAGAAAAAAAGCGAGGTGGGCTCCCTTTGAAGAATTAATCGTGTCCATTTCCCCTGATGCAGCCTGCAGTGATAGTGGAGTACGACCCCCCAAGCAGTGTGAAGGAGGACATGTTGCAGCTTAATGTGTACTTCCAGTCACTCATTTTGGAGACCAACAGACAAGAGCCGGACTTTGACGTTAGTACTAAAAACTATATTGTAAAGTGTTCATAGGTCTATGTAATATATAACTGATATGTCAATGCTGCTACAAGGGGAGGAGGATTCTTAGCCACCCGCCCCCAGAACTAAAAGTAGGACAGTAAAACAGACAGACAGAAACGGCTAAGGTTGGGTAGAGGATGCCAAACCTCACTCTGAATCGGACCAGCCCTCACCCGATAACAAATAACAACAATTATTATTATTATTATTATTATTATTATTATTATTATTATTATTATCCTCAGGATATCCGAGCATTCGTCAACCAACTAGGAGGCACACTGTCTATCTACCTCGGCATTTCACTCATCATGGTGGCAGAAATACTAGAATTCTTCTTCAACCTTGCCTTCAACTCCTGCCTCTTCCTTCTCGGCCGATACAAACCAAAAGAACAAGAACAGAAGTCACAAATCCGGCACCTTAAGGAACAGCAGGATGAGATGAGGAAACAGCTAAAGAAACAGCAAGGGGAGCTTAGAATACAGCAAAAGGAGCAGCAAAGAGTACTAGAACAATTGCGGAGCCGAAAGGAAAGTGCTGATCTGGTCTACTTGAAAAATGTTTATGGTAATTATTATGATTAGTTCGAAATTGTATATTCTATATTTTGCCAGCCCGAGTCTTGAGTTTTCCACTACCAAATAAGTTTGTTTAGTTAAGACATTCTTAAGTTTCTACACATATTGCAATAATGGATATATGCATTTCTAGGAAAATATAATACATCAAGCAATCATTACCTTATGTTTCTAATTGTCTACCTTCCCGTTTATAAGTCTTCCTATTAATTTATAATTATGTACAGATTATATATCCTTTTATCTCCGAATCATCTTACTTAGGCCTACTTACCGTTATAATCCATCTGTCTATTTAACCATCTATCGACATATTTTGTCAATGATCTTTGTATCTGAAATCTGCCTCCCTTTTGACAAAACAAAAAAGCGGGAGGGGGGGAGGGGGACGAATAACTCGGAAAGACCTACCGACGGTGGTGGACGATGTCGGTATAACGAGGGACGACGGCCTAGAGGATTTCAATGAAGGGGTAAATAGTGATCTCTCCACACGAGTATTAATTCTTAATATTAAATTTCTTAATACTAATGTTGGGATCTCTCCTCTCCCTTCACTATTTATTATGTGATTTTCATCTACCGACCTTTCCCCCTCTTCCTATCTATATACTGTATACCTATCCAACTCGTTTATGAGTGAACACAAAACTGTGTTGTTTGGTTTGATTTTAATCAGTTTTCAATGTATAATGCGATGGAATTGAACAAATAATAAAACCTACCAAAAACATACATACATATTATGAACACAAAAAATCAATACAAAATATCCCCATATCTGCTATTGCTGTTGACGTTAGGGGAGAGGGTTGGGTTGAGCAGCCATCAATCATTGAGATCGTGTCGTGTCGGTGAATTGCTATGTATTTTGTTTACATGTTTTAAGAAACCTTTGCATTATTTTTGCTAATAATTGATTTTAGTTTATCACATCAGAAATGAGTTGCAGATTAAATGAACACTAAACAATAACTATTGTTTATACAGTACAATATCAATAGATTAGCGAATAAAAGGAATGGTGATGAGATAGTGATTGAATGGGTATGGAAAATGTGTAGACTAGCATGGGAGAAGGGAAGTGTTCCTAAAAATTGGAAGGCAGGCATAATAGTCCCCCTGTATAAGGGTAAAGGGGAGAGATAAGTGTGTGGCAATCACAGGGTGATATGTCTCCTAAGCATACTAGGGAAGATGTACAGTAGGTAGGGATGAAAAGAGTGAGGGAGAACAGAAAGGGGTAGGTGAGGAGCAGGGCGGGCTTAGGAAGGGAAGAGGGTGTGTAGACCAGATTATCTCCTTGAAATGTGTTGTTGAGAAATATATGAAGAAGGGACAACAATTGTATGTTGCCTTTATGAACTTGGAGAAAGCCTATGACACAGTTGATAGAGAAGGTCTGCGGAAAGCATTGAGAATATACGGAGTAGCTGGTAAGTTGCTGAAAGCAGCGAAGAGCATGTCTGAGGGTACAAAGGCGTCAGTGCATGTACAGAATGAACAGAACAAGTTCTTTGATCTGAATGTTGGGTTAAAGCAAGGGTGCGTGATGTCCCCATGGTTGTTCAATATTGATATGGATGAAGTCATAAATACATTCAAGGAAGAGCAGTGGAAGTTGGTGTAGCCCTGATAAGGGAGGGAAATGAGTAGAAGTTGCCTGTACTGCTGCTTGCTGATGATACAATAATGATAAGTGATAACAAGTGATTGAGTGGGAGTTACAGGGTCTGGTAAATATCTTTGGAACCGTGTGTGAGAAACGGAACCTGAAGGAAAATGCAGGAAAAGTAAAGTCATGGTCTTTGAAACGGGTGCAGTCACAGAATATGAGGTGAGGCTGAATGGTTAGGTTATTGAGAATGTCAGCTCATTTAAAATTTGGGCAGTGTAATGAGTAGGCTATAGATGGGAGTATGGAGGATAAAGTGAGGTAGAGGGTATAACAGGGGAGTAGAGTTGTTGGAACGCTGTAAGCAGTGACAAGGAATAGGGTGGTCAGCATGGAAGTAAAAAAGTAATTGCATGATAGTGTGGCAATCCCTACATTGACGTACGGGAGTGAAGCATGGACGTTGTTGGAGAGGCACAAATCAAGAGTAGGAGGGGTGGAAATTAGTTACTTGAGAAGTGCACATGGAGGGATAGACAGATAGATAAGGAAGTAAGAGAGCAGTGTGGTGTGGATGTGTTTGAAAGTGTGAAAAGGAACACCTTGATATGGTTCGGCCACGTGGAATGTATGGGAAGCAAGAGAATGACAAAGAGTATACGAGAGTGAACTGGAGAGACAGAGAGGGAGACCGAGATTAAGGTGGAAGGATGTGGTTGAGAGGTATAAGAGAGAAAGCGGTATTAATAATAATAATAATAATATTTGGTATCACATAGTTTGTTATAAATATGACATGCACCAGCCTTGCATAATTCCAACTAAGGATAGCCCAATACCAGGTATTGGTTGGGAGGAGGGGCGTTGGCTGACAGAGAACAGAGGTGCTTGGGGGCAATTAATTCATGGCCACTGCTTTGGGAATCATGACGTCTGGCAATAGAGTGATGGATAGATAGAGATAGTGTTTTCATGTTTTCCGTTTACCTAAATACCGGAAAAACGGTGTTTTACTGTCCTGTTATGCTGCAATGTGCACCCCAAATGTAAGCCAACGGCAAACTACGGTGCCACAATGGTGCCACGATGGTAACGACGGTACCACAACGGTGCATTAACGGTTACGACGGTACCACAACGGTGCATTAACGGTTACGCCTGCGCCACAATGGTGCCGCGGCAACAGTAGGCTACCACGACGTCACAACGAACTTTATTGGGCCACGACAAAATTGCAAAGCTTTGAACATTTTCAAACATTTTTCTCGCCATGCGGCAGGACCACTCATTGGATTGCAATACGTTCGTCAAGTCGGGGTGGGTTGTGATGGTTATCCTGTATGTGTGAAAGGGGCTTAACCCTCCACCCTTCCAATATACTGTATATACAAATTTCGGTAATTTTTATACAAGGGTCCCTTAGTTCATTAAGACAAGAAAACTAGGCATTTCTGATGGTCTGTGATGTGATTAATCAGAATTTGACATTCAGATCTGTCGGAAATCACCTGTTGTTTAATTTAGAACTAACTTCCCTAGCCTAACATAAAACCCTAACTTACCTAACCTAACAGTCTTCAAATTGCCTAACTTAACCTAATCTAATGTATCCGAATCTAACCTTGAATGGACGAACAAAGAGCAAAAGATATATAGCTGTCCATGTAGACCTACTCAAGATAGCGGCGAGGTAGCTAAAAAGAAGAAAAAAAAAACAAGAAAAAAAAGTATTTGTGAAATGATTTACGAAAAATAAATAAATGAATATATAAACATATAATTAAATATATATCAATATTTGTACCCTAGGGTTGTCCATGTACTTAAGATAGCGGCGATAGCTAAACAAAAAGAGGTATATGCGAAATTATTTACGAAAAATAAATAAATGAATATATAAACATATAATTATTAAATAAAACCACATTTGTACCCCAGGGTTGAGTCATATGTCCAAGAGTCTACCATCACCCCCGGATGTTATGGAGGAGGAGAGGGGGCACCAGGGAGAGCAGACCCCCGCAGTACCTCCCTACCAACCCCAGGACCCCCACTACCACACCTTCTCTCAAGACCCCACCCGAAAGAAGATGAAATCTGATGCTTTTGATGGGGCCTTTAATTTTCAACTACTGTAGCTTGTGTGAAGTAATTATATAAAATGTTCTCAAGCTGTAACTACCGCTCGCTCTCGCTCTCTCTCTGCGGCGAGGGTTTAAAGATAGTCAACAAATGTCAAAGTAGTTTGGTAAATATCTAGAGTAGCCTACATTAGCCAGTTTTGAGGTGGTATTATTTTTTTAGTTTTACCTAAAAACCTGGTATTTCTGTGTATTTTCTAAAATATTATAGTAGAAACCTATAAATCAGAAATATATGGCCCAGAGAATATTGAGAACAAAAAACCACACAAGTGTGGCTTTGAAGCTCAGGGAAAATGAGAGGTTGATACGTATTAACGAGTTAATAATTATGGATAAAAACACATTGCCCACACCTTTAATAGTACATAAATACGGAAACTGGAGCCAAGTTTTGTATTTACGAGATGTAATAAAGATATAAAATACCATAAATGAGGGTCGATCCACACTCGAACTTAAGGGGAGATCCTTTACTTTTTTTTTTTTTTTTTTTTTTTTTATTTATTTATTATTTTTCTAGTTTCCTCGTTAGACCTCCAAGCTTAAAATGAAGCCCCCTAGACCCCCTTAATAAATTTGTAATTTTTTCTGTAGAAAAATGTCCTGGCCGAACGCCTATTCCTCTTAACCCTCTCCGACATATGACGAGATTTTGAGCCTATTAGGGATACTTTAAAGCCTTTGTTACCATCAGGGGTATTTAGAAACCTTTAGTTTAGTTACTTCAACCTCTGCAGTTGTCTTTGAGTTAGCTGTGGGCAGAAAACTAATTTTGGAGAGATAATTATAAATTTTATTATTATAAATTTTTCCGTCTGTGTACTCATACCTCATGCTTCCCAGTACCCTGGAAAGAAGCAAACATCCATCCAGTTCCTAAAAAAGGTGCCTCTTCAGATCCATCAAACTACAGACCAATAGCTATAACTTCCACTCTTGGCAAAGTTTTTGAAATTATATTAAATAATCACATAATTAAGCATCTGGAGAATAATAAATTAATCAGTGATAGGCAATATGGTTTTAGACGATGTCGATCAACTGCAGACATTCTTTGCCTTCTTACGCATCAAATCAACCAAGCTACAGACCAACATGGTGAAACACATACAATAGCACTGGATATATCAAAGGCATTTGATAGAGTCTGGCATCAATCCTTATTGTCGAAGATGTCACACTACGGCCTTGCATCATTAGTTCCACTAATTTCTTCTTATCTTCATAACAGAAAAATACGTGTAATGGTAGATGGCCTTTATTCTCAATTTCACTCAATAAATGCTGGTGTTCCCCAGGGATCAGTTTTGGCCCCAACTCTGTTCCTCATTCATATCAATGATCTCATATCTACCACTCATAATCCAATACATTCCTACGCAGATGACTCAACACTCCACAGTTCCTTCACATTTACCAATTCTTTCACCCAACCCGATCTTATAAATTCAAAAATAAACACTGCAATTTCTCTGAACCAGGACCTTTCTAGAATTAATGAATGGGGACAAGAGAATCTAGTTTCCTTTAATGCACAGAAAACCAAGTACATTCAATTTTCTAACCGACAGAATCTCACTGACTCCCATATATTTTTTAATGATGTAAATATTCCCACTTCCCCTAGTATTGACATTCTCGGTGTAACATTAACTACTAACTTGAGCTGGACACATTATGTTAGAAGCATTGCTAAGAATGCCTCTAAAAAACTGGGACTCCTGTACAGAGTTCGAGAATTCTTCACTGACGAGCAGTTGGCCGTAATATATAAAAGTCATGTGCGCTCTCAGATGGATTACTGTTCACCTCTGTGGGGTGGAAGTGGAGTGGTTGCATTGAGGCAGTTGGACAAAATTCAAAATAAAGCTATTAGATTAATCAATAACCCTGCAATCACACAGGACCTTCCTACATTATCCATACGAAGAAACGTTGCATCCCTTGCATTATTCTACAGATATTTTCACAGCAATTGTTCCGAGGAACTTGCTTCAATTGTGCCGCCTCTCCACATCTTTCCCCGTAGAACTAGGGCAGCTGAGAGCGCCCATGAATTTACACTTTCTCCTCCACAATGCAGAACTTCTGCTTATCAGAATTCATTTATCCCCAGAGCTACTACTCTTTGGAATTCACTTCCCTCGAATTGCTTTCCACAAACTTACAATCAACAAATGTTTAAATCCAGTTGTTACAAACATTTTATGAATGGAGGATGCCTTTAGGCACATGGACCTTTTTGTTTTATCTGTTTTTCCCTCCTCCGTTCATTGTCTCTTAAAAAAAAAAAAAAAAAAAAAAAAAAAAAAGAGTGAGAGAACTCTATTTCTTTTCGCTAATCTGGCAACCTCTGCGTCATATGTGCGTGAAAGGGTAATTCTGCATAACTACTACTCCTGTTATTTTAGGTTTTATTTATGTATTTTAATGCATTGTAAGTGTGTATTTTATTGTTAGAAAGTGCGGAAAGCACTTTTTATTAGCATTTGCATTGTTAATTGTAATTATTCAGATACCCCAACAATCTAGGAGTTTACTCGATTTAGTCAACTTTGAAAAGACATTAGCCTAACCTAACAACCTTACCTAACCTATCCTAGTATTATGGGTGGGGGCTGCCGCCCCCACACCCCCGCTGATTAGGTATTAAAACTATACAACATTGATGGGATAAAGTCTAATGTCTATGGTGTTTACTCTGCAATCTTCAGCTTTGGCTGTCGATAACAGGAAAGTACCATTAAAAATGTACCGACTTCTTGTAGGTTAAGCTCCACTCTGATTGGCTACTAAACATCGGGGATGAGCCTCCAAGGAGGCTAGAATGTAAACAAAGTGTCCTGGACTTGCTGTACAAAAATAACTCTGATAATGTTATAGGGGAGTGAAAATCAAATTGACAAAATAAGAAAAGTAGCACTTATCCGCACATCAGTAAGGTCCCCTGAGTAAGGCAAGAGCAAAACAAAATAATTCCACGAGACAGGAATCCCGTAATCGAGGAGTAGTTGTTCTGCAGAATAGCCTAAAAAAATTCCCGAAAATTCATAAAATCGACAAACTAATGGGTCTAAAGATGAGGGAGGTGGTCTAGAAAAGCGACTCGTCTCCCCTTAACCTGATCCTCAGCGTAAACACACGACTGCTCATATTGGTAAGCAATGGACAAGTGCCAAGGATGTACACTCGGTCCAAAAAGTATCTGAACCCCTACCCTGATAATCTGGTGTGGCTTGGTAGTATACGTCGTAGGTCGTAGGTAGTAGTATAGATGGATATTGCTGCAGGTAGAGATGTCAACCCTACCGAGCTGTACACACCGGATTATCAGGGTAGGGGTGCCGATACTGTTTGGACCGAGTGTACTTTGTGTTTCAGGGGTAGGAGTACCGGAAATTGCGTTCACGGAGAAAATATGGAGGTGATAAATCGGCACCAACAGTTCTAGACTAGTTGTTGTTGTTGTTGTTGTTCCCTAAGCTACCTGGCCGAACAGCCCCGAGTCCCTGAGAAAGGCTAGTAAAGGCTCCCTAAAGAGACTAGTACCAAGAAGTACCCCCGAAATCTTGGGATTGTTGTGATTCCTACTATTTTATTATTTGTTTTGTTCGTAACTAGCAAGTGTGTGGGGGCAGTACTAGGCCACTAGCTAGGTCAAGTTAGTTAGGTCGGATAGGGGGAATATTTTTAACATATTGATGGAACAATCGGAATAGGCATAGAAATTGTTTTCCGCACTTTTTCAATATGGAATAAACTACAATACACCAATGAAAGAAAACAAACACACTAGAAAAAACCGAAGGACGATTTCTACTATTTTGCCCAACAATCAGGTCATTTATCACTCGTTAGTTAGTTAAAATAGGACTTCAGAGGCTATCAACCCTTGTGGATTATTAAGCCAGCACACTATAAGTCAGATAAGCATCAGGACTGGAGCCTCTTTTCGAGAAATTCAGTTCCTTGTTTTATTATCACTAAATAAACAAAGATTACAGTCTTATTACCATGTAGGCAGTGCTGCAGGGATACGAGAGATACACACTCACACTCCACTGGTCCAAAGCTAACTGGCGTACGATTATGAGGAGTGAAGCAAATGATTCAGTAAGAGTTCGAAACTGTACATACATTTTCGAGTCTGGAATCTTTTCCTAAATGTTTTCATTGCGATGGCGCTATGTGATTTTATTCAGGCTAACACTAGATGTTTTTTATATAGCTTAGAAATTACCTGTAGACATCAACGGGCAGAAACTATATCCATTAACAATTCGGAATATCACAGGTTCTCCCTTAACTGAATAAAATAGTCTATTGATACAGAAAGCGATAATTTAAGCATCATCACACATTAGTATGGTTAGTTTTTACCGACCTGGACTTATCTCGGGAACTTAAAATATATAATTAATATTGGTTTTAACAATTGGTCTTCATATTATACGGATTTTCTTAAGTATTCTCTCGATCTTGGTTAGAAACGGTTATAAACGAGAACAAGGCAGTCTTGTTTTAATTTCGGTTCAAAAGGTTCGGAAGCGTGTCTACATGGTTAAAATAAAATTCCATTGAACTACCGGTACTGTTTATACTGTATAGAAACGTTAGATTCGCGCTGTTTATGTTTTCTAACTCGATTGTTGGCCAAATTATTTCGGACTGCTTCGAATTTCTTATGTAAATACTTGTTTGTGATGAACAAACACCAAAGTAAAATTATTTTTGCTTCAAAGTAAAACAAAAAAGTAACAAATGATCAAAGCTGCATTGCCTTGTGCTTAACTTATTCCTGAAAGAATGTGTGGTCCGTTCACTATACAAACACACCGGAAGTGAAAAATATATATTCATATGCAATTAACCATTTTTGTTTGACATACTTTGTTCCCCCCCCCCCCTCGACGAAATATGTAGGCCTACTGGGTACATAGTTTGTTAAAATAGGACTTCAGAGGCTTTCAATCCTTTTGGATTATTAAGCCAGCACACTGGAAGTCAAAAATAGCGTCAGAACTGGAGCTCCTTTTCAAGAACTCCAGTCCCTTGAGGGTACACTCACAAACCATAATATATATATACATACATATATATATATATATATATATATATATATATAGGGTGTTACAAGGTGTAATATGCAGAGATTAAGAAGTAAAAACTTCTAAATAACAAATGTCCTATTATGTACCATTATCGAGACACATGCATTAACATCTATAAAACAGAAACAAAGGTGTAAGGAGAGCATTAGTATTACATTAGTATTACAATCGTAATATTTGATCAATTACATAACGAAACAAATATTCTTGCATTGCTATAATAACTTCATAGACCTTCCTTCCTCACTTCTTATTGGTCTATGTATTTATTTATTTATTTATTTGTTAGTTTCTTCGCTAGACCTCCTTAAGCTTAAAATGACCCCCCCCCCCCCTAAACCCCCTTTCAAGATAAATTTGTAAATTTTTCGGTAACAAAAATGACCCGGCCAAAGGACGGTTCCTTTCAAACTTACAGGCTCGCTATTGCTCGCCAGGATTTTTTTTTACACCTAATTGGCACAAAAGGTATTAAAATCGACAAACTAATGGAATGAACGTCTTAACATCTCAAAACTAATATGATAAACATGAGTGAGAAGGGGGTCCGGAAAAAGCGACTACTATCCCTTTAAGTTCATAACAAATAGAAAGCATCATAGAGCACCTCCTTGTAAAACTCTGTCTGTCTGGTGGTGGAGGGGGATATCGCTCCCTGTTTTTGTGTTGACACTGGCTTGATGGTGTGTATGTTTTTTTTTTTTGTGTGTGGTAGGGGAGATGTGGTTCTGTGTTCGAATAATTGCCACCTATTTTCGTCCATGGCTTGAATTAATTTACATTAAAAAAAAATCTCTATCTCATTATTAGTACATAATAGGAAATTTATTTCATTTTCAAACATCCTATATACAGTATATATAATATATACCCATTAGAATGCTTAAAAGTCAAAAGCCATACTCTGAAGCACCGGCACTTACCAAATAAATAGCACCACTTGCTCTAGTTTGTGTTCGATAGATATATGCAACTTATCTGTATTAAACATAGCATAACGATACATACGGTAAGGCATAAAACAACGAAGTACTTTCCAAGTTATCCACAATTTGTATCATGTCTTATTGTGGCTTAACAGTGAGAATATTGTTTAGATAAGGCATTCAGAGGATTGTAAAATGTTCATGTGCTAATTTTTATTGATATAAATATAATAGCATTGTTTACACGTGATTACAGTCAATTCATTATGACTTGTCTAGATATTGTAGCCTTTTGTAATTCGGGAAGGGCGGGAGAAAATGGGCTGTATATTTCCACATCTAATTACGATTTGACTTCATAAACAGTAGAAATACCAGCTCAATAGTTAAAATAATGGTTGAGGTATGGTACGTTGGGGTCTGAATATCTAGATTAGTAATAATGGATAGATTATAGTAAGTATTTCTTAACAATAAATATATACTTCTTTTGCACACATCTATAAATCTAGTGGTGTATTGCTTTAATGCTTTATCAATATTGATATTTAGGAACAGTTTATGTTACGATTTGGAACTATATAATAAATATATATCATGCTTTGAAATATATGTTTAATAAGGCACGCGTGGGTGAACCATTATTACTGTAAGTCTAAACACACATAAACACACACACATACACACAGAAACATACATTATATTATATATAGGGTTTGAGACTTAGTTGAATAAATAATTAATATCTAATTATTGTCATCACATACTGAATCACAATAAATTCAATGTAGAAGTCAAAGTGATAATATAATAATACATTTTATCCAGACATACAGATGGTACTTATCTAATACAATAATTAACTAGGTAGCTTTCTTGTGTCACACATAATGCATCATAAATATTATTAATCAGAGTGAGAGCTGAGCAATCTCTGCCATATCCATAGCTTACTCTGACTGTTCCTTTTACTTATATATCTTCTAGATCTCAAGTGACGGCGTCTTTTTCGTGGATTGACCTCCCTACTGCCAATCTAGAAGTTGGCAGATTGGGAGCCAAAGCGTCACATTTTTCCCTTGCCCCTCAACTTTCCCTTCATAATTGCTGAGGGGCACAGGGCCTTGGGCGGGGCTTTGGTTTCCCGGGCGTTTCCGCGCCCTCCTCAGCTCCCTGCCTTGGAGTGGCTTCGGTCACCCGGCTTTGTTAGTGGTAAGCAGGGAGGGTTTTGTGGGGGCGCTCGTTTATGGCCTTGGCCTTGCTCAGGACCTTGGGGCTGTTCGGCCAGACAGCCTGGGGAACAACAACAACAACATTACATAATTATCATGGTACTCACACAACAATGAGAATGAATAATCATTATGGTTTATTATTATTTTCTTTCTGTCAAACATTGTCTTTCGTGAATAAAAGTATGAGAAACAATCTGTATTATTGAAATGCAATCGAAGCAGTATCATATGCGCCTTTGTCTGTTTTGAGTAATATGTATATATGATGGTAGAATTGCATGCATTTACAGTACACTGTAGCGTATATAACTACTGAAATAAATATAAATAAATAATGTATATAAATATAAAAAAATAGGTAAATAAAATCGAGAGATCTCCACAACATGGATCTAAACATTTTAATAATAAAAATGTATGACGGTAGAGACAGATTAAGCCCTTGAGTATACCATAACCCATTTTTCCCTTTAGTCTGGCAAACATTAGACAATTTTATATAACTTCGGAAGGAATCATGGGAGTCTGGGGGTTATTTGAGATCAACTTTACCCCTTTGATTCCTGCACTTTTAAGGGGGTCGTGCTGGTTTTTGGCCTATCTATATATTTATTAGTATGTTTTTTTAGTTTCTTCGCTATACCTCCATCAATCTTAAAAAAACACCCCCTAGACCACTTTTCAAATTTGTAAAGTTTTCGTCAGAAAAATGTCCCGGCCAAAAGCCGTTTTTTCTAAAATTACAGGCTTGCTATCGCTCGCCAGGAAAAAGTCGACACCTAAATGGCACGAAAGGTCTTAATATTGACAAAGAAATTAGGCGAAAGTTCTCTAAATCGCCAAACTAACGGAACGAACGTCTTAAAATCTCAAAACTAATATGCTAAACATGAGGGAGAATGGGGTCCATAAAAAGCGAATACCTCTCTTTTAATAATATTCCATTGTTTTTATGGTCACAGGCTTGACAGCTAATACCACTATTATAATGGTCTCTAACCCACATGACCACCAATATTTTGCAAGGTAAATGGTAATAGAGGCTAGGAACCGTAATATTAAAAAAAGGTTTTTGATCGTGATACTTTACGAACGTTTACTGTTAATTTTAAGGATATTATTTATTTATTATTATTTGTTTTTATATTTGTATGTTTTTCAGTTTAGATCAGTGATTAGCAACCTGGGTGCATGGTAAAGTTTTTCCGAAAGGTACATGGAAACAATGGGGTGCATGAAGGGGTAAATGGCATGACCAGTGTACATAGGAGTGCACAGCAAGAACAGATGTTTTAGGAAGAAAACTGTAAGTCTACTCGTAATGTATGACATTAATTTAAATTGCAGTTAAAGTAATACAAACTTATGCAGTATAATAGTATATTTAACTCAGTATAAAACTAGCAAAACATATAGAACCATCCCACCCAAATAGGCAGATAGGCCTACAGCCCAAAGTGTGGGGAAAAGTATAATTTTGGTATACCTTTCACGACGAGTTTTAAGTCTAGACTCGTAAAGGATCAAAGGGTACATGAGTTTCTGAAAGGCTCCTGGAAGGGTGCATCAACTTAGAAATGGTTGAATAACACTGATTTAGATGGCCTTCCAAAGCGGAGTAAAATAATATAATATTAGGCAAAATAATGTAAAAATATGTTCTCGTATAGGATTAACCCCTTCAGTATGCCATGACGAGTTTATTCCTTGTAATCTGGGGTAGACACTATTGTACAGTATGCAGCTTAGGAAGGACCTCTGGGAAACTAAGGGCTCATATCTAACTCCATTATACCCTCGACTCCAACAGATCCTTCCTAAGATTTTTTTTTTTTTTTTGTTTCTATATTCCAACTTACTTCCTCTCGGGCATAGGCTGAGAGCCTTAACATTCACCGCTTTACAATGAACAGTGAAGCCCGTGAGGTTTGTTCCAGTCTAGGGAGTGAGACATGTGAAGCACGTAGAGTACAACGAGCACCTGCCATCTTGCCTTCACATGAGGCACGGTGCTCACTCATGGCCCGAAACGACCCAATCTCTGAAGCCACCTCGTTCCCGTGCTTCACTGTCTCACCCACTACACTCGGACTCTCACACTTACACACACACAACGCCACCTGTTGAGAAGATAACTCACCTATCTATCTATTGCCTGACTCCGTGATCCCCGAAGGGGTGGCCATGAACGAAACGCCCCCATCGACCTCTGTCCCCAGTCAGTCGACGACCCCTCCTCTCATCCAACACCGCTTTCACACATATACTTCTTAACTCCATCCTAAGATCAATACAATCGTCTAATTATAGCCAGGATAAACCGTCATAATCCTCAAGGGGTTAAGGGGGCCCACCTCACTTTTTTTTCTCTTTCTCTCCCTCTCTTTGACTTTTATCCATTCGGCCCCATTCAGCCTACTGTTTTAAGACTTTTACCCCCATCCAGGTGTCAATATTTTCCTGGCGAGCGGTAGCGAGCCAGCATATATGTATTTTTGTTTTGACAGCAAGCTAAATTTGTAAATTTTTCGATAGAAAAATGTCTCTGGCAAAGCCGGATTTCTCCATAAAATGTTGGCTCGCTATCGCTCGCCAGGAAGAAATCGACACCTGGATGGGGATACACGTCTTAAAACAGTTGGCTGAATGGGGCCAAATGGATACAAGCCAGAGAAAGTGAGAAAAGGAGAAAGAGAAACAAAAAACAGGTGACCCCCCTTAACACGAACGGTTCCCCAATGAATATGGGGTTAATTTAAAGAAGGTATGAACAGGATAATTAAAGTGACCATAATACTATATTCTTTGACGGTATATTGGTAGTGACAAACCCATCTATTATAAGTATAAACAGATATATCAAATTATCAAATGTATACCACTATCAGCACACCCAGCTTGATTTCATACCTTTTATAAAGCCTTGATATTTTTCAGTGCACTTTCCACTGGTATCGGCAACTAAGCTGAAGGTAAACTGCAAAATAATGGTTATGAAGAGGATAATTAAAGTGTCCATAACAATCTAGGCCTATCCACTTAAGGGGGTATTAGTGGTAATAAACCCATCTTATACAAGAATAGAATGATCAATTACTATCAATATACCCAATTACTTTAAATACCTTATTCCTATCCTTTATACAAGCATGATTTGTTACAGGGTAGGTTATTTTATGTGGCAGAATTCTTATACAACTAGGCTTATAGTAATTACAATTCTGACAAACCTAAAGTTATCGGAAAATTTGTAGTACGTGAGAATCCCCTTAAGAAATACCCTTACTATATTTCAATTAAGCAATGTAAAACATCATCACTTAGAAATTTGGAATAGATGTTTTTATATTTCCATTTTTGCAATAGACGAAGTTACAAGGATTTCGCGTTCGAGTCCATGTAATCAGTAGCTTGCAATGAGGCACAGGGGCCTGTTGAGATAATATAAAAGCTTAAATTGGCTCAACAATCCCTTCTACGATTAACAGGTCATATCTAGCCATAAATCAAAGTAATTGGATAACAGATGTCGGGCGTGAAGCTGCTGTGAAGGTGCCTGTTATTAAAAGATAAAAAAAGTTATATTACCCGCAATGTAATTTGAGCTAGTACAGAATCACCCGTATTCAATAATTTGTCATAGCTTCTGTCTATCTATCCATTGCCTGACAATGTGATCCCCATAGGGATGGCCACGAACGAAACGCCCCCATGCACCTCTGTCCCCTGTCAGTCGACGCCCCTCCTCCCATCCAGCACCGCTTTCGCTCATATACTTCTTAACTCCATCCTTCCACCCCTCACTCGGTCTACCTCTCCCTCTCTGTCCTTCCACCTCACTCTCGTACACTCTCTTAGTCATTCTCTCACCTCCCATACGTTCCACATGGCCGAACCATCTCCAGGTGTTCCTTTTCACACTTTCCAGGACATTTACATCCACACCACACCTCTCTCGTACTTCCTCATTCGTCTCTATCCCTCCATGTACTGTAACTCCGCACGCACTTCTCAAGTAACTCATTTCTACCCCTCTTACTCTTGGTTTGAGGCTCTCTACCAACGTCCATGCTTCGCTCCCGTAAGTCAGTGTCAGGATTACCACACTGTCATGCAATGATGCAAGGACTTCTTTACTTCCATGATGACCCCCTATTTCTTGTTACTTCTTTCAGCATTCCTACAACCTTCTTCCCCTGTTGCACCCTCTCCTGCACTTCTTCATACATACTCCCTCAATGCCTCAGAAACATGGGCCGTTAAAGTACAGGATGTCAACAGAATGGAACTTAATGAAATGTGGTGAGATGGATGTGTGGGGCCAGGCTACAGGATAGAATAACTAATGATGAGCGGAGGAGACGCTTAGGTATAAAGAGTATTAGTGAAGAGATGCATACAAGTAGACTGGGATGGTATGGGCATGTGGAGAGAATGGATGAACAAAATTGGGTGAAAAGATGCAGGTCTGTGATTGTGGAGGGAGCTGCACCAAGGGGTGGACCGAGGAAGACCTGGGATCGCACTATACATGCCAATCTCAAATAAAAAAAACTTGACAAGTGAAGCAGCCCTTAACAGGGTTGCCTGGAATGCCGCCATTAGGACAAGAGACTGAAACTGCACGAATGTGTGGAGCACTCAGTCTTAAAATGTTACGTATGCATGTATGTACTCCCATCTTTAATCAACACACTTAATATCTAATAATATAGTCCTACTTCCTAAACAAACCCCATAATTGTGGTTGGTAATTGCTATAGTTTTGACCGTCTTCCTAGCCAGTCAATGTGCCATGTTAGTTGTTGTTATTGCATTGAGAAGCATTGGAATATTATTACAGTGTTCTCATTACATGTACAGTATACAAATAACTAGCATACTATATTGACTGGCTAGGAATACAGCAAGACTATCGTAATTACAACTGACATTTATGGGTTTTGTCTAAGAATATAGGCATAAATTACACAAACAGTATCACAAATCTTTGATGAACGATATTCACTTTATCATGGCTTTTATTATACGATTCTAATAAGCTTAGGAAGCATAATGTGATAGTAAAAGTGTTATTGGAAATAGTTATTCGTTATTCCTAGTTCCATTCATATAATTATAATGTATCCTTCCTAAGCCGAATAAAATTGTATACTATTAGCCAGGGTAATATGAATAAAGGCATCAATACACTAAAAGGGTAAAGGCTATAGTAATATTATAATTAACCTATCCTGAGAACCACTGGTGAGATATGAGACAACTAGTAGTGTAATGTAATGAATAAACTATGCAAAGTTAACCATTTAGATGGCGAGATCATTCTCTATTAATTATTATAATGCAATGATATTGATGATGATGATGATGGCTGGAGTAAAGTAGGAGAGTAGAGTAATTTGGATAGAGGAAGAATAAGTTGAGAAGTGAGAAGTAAAGTAAAAGATAAAAAGCACTTGGGCTCAACCAAGTTGCTCCATTGTTCATGGGTTTTTGTGGAGGATGATTTGGTGCAATCACTTGGTCAGCTTCTTCTGGCTGGTGAGGGAGATTTTCCTGCTGCCAGTCTTCTGAATCTCCATCGTCAACTCGCAGTAGGTCTTCTCCAGCCCATTGGCAGACATGGCCAAATTGATGTCCTCGTCCCCATCTTCCTCAATCTCCTCCATATCGATTTCTTCTCCAATGGTGGACTCGGAGTATTCAGACGATGCAGAGGAGGCTGCCACTGGATGGTCAAAGGTGGCAAGTGATGGTGATGAGGCTGCTGCTGGTCCTGCAAAGGTGACAGGTGATGGTGGTGGTGATGCAGAGACTGTTGTATGAGGATGTGGTGGAGTATGTTTTGAGAGAGGCTTCTGGAGATCCAGTCGCTTCCTCGGGTGTCTTCTTGGCCTCAGAGCCTATGTAGGAATGAGGCTGGGTGGAGATGGTGTGGGAAGAAGCAGGATGATGATGGGAGCAGTGGCGTAGCCAGGGTTTTCTCAGCAGGGGGGCACCTGGGGGGGCCACCATTATCATGGGAGGGGCACCTGGTACTCAGGGCCAGGTAGAGATTTCATTGGGCCCTGGTGCTGCAGCTGTGGACCCCTATAAATTGATAGGCGAGCGAAGCGAGCCAATCGAGCTGGGGGGTTCGGGGGGGGGGGGGGGGGGGCGCTGTGGGCCCCCCCCCCCCCCACCCCCGAGTTTTGTTTTAAATTTCACTACTTAATAGACTCGATCTGAAGCTATATTTTTATTTATAAATAGGCCTAGCACATTATCAAACTAATGATTCTAAGGAACTCCTCTTTGATTTTATCTTTAGCTTTGTCTATATGGTTAATCATTAGCCTATACAGTATTGTATTAAACACAATTAACACGAACTCAATGTACAGAACCTCTGTACAGGAAATAAGAAAAGGGAGCCTCAACTTCTCTATTTTTACTCATAAAATGATATTTTAAAATTAATAGCCAAAATAAAGATTTATTAAAGAACAGAAATTTTAGTAGGCCTAACCCTGAAGGGAATTTAGGGAAATAATTCAAAAGCATTAGTACTAGGCTAGGCTATAACCTGCCACCCAAACATCATAATTCTCCCAATTCCCGTATTTATGTAAAACAAGGAAGGGTTGAAGGGAGAACTTTATTGATTCACTTAAGTTATGACAATAGTACCGGTAATGTACAGTACTTGCAGGATTAGGCTAGGCTATAATTGTATTGAAATGGTGTAGCCTACTGTATAATCTCTATAATTAAGGTTTAGTGACATTATTGTTTACACAATGCCTGAACATTATTTTAGAGTTGAATAGATAATAAGACATCATGATAATCATACAAGAAATGTCACAAACCAGAAACATTTCTTACTTAAAGTGTCCTCCCTCGTCCGTCTCTTCACCACGCACCAATCAGCTGAGTGATTATAAACAAAGACAAATGTTTCCTAGCATTCATTCTAGAAATGATTTTCTTTTGTAGTAATATTTTGTATTCTTTCTGCCATAAATTAATTGAACAATTTTAAACTTTATATATTAAGAATAAGGAATAGTTCAAATATTACATTACTATTCAATTTTATAATCTAGGATGGATGAAAAATCAAAGCTCCAACAGGTATATGAAAACGAAAGAAAACTAGCCACCAACCGATTAAGGCGGTAACTATCATAATTGTATACTCCTTTACAAATGTTCACGGTTACTGCTGTTGGTGAAGTGATAATTGTAAATGGAAATACTTATGATCTTTAATAATTTTAATTGTTGTTTTAGGTGGTGGTGCCTTCTATCCAGGAGTTCGTAACTTCCGATTGAATACAAATTAACAATAACAAATTATGTAGCCTATAGGCCTACATATGTAGGACTGTGGTGTCTGGTGGGGGGGCACAGGTTTCTTATGGGGGGGGGGGGGCACGTGCCCCCCCTTGGCTACGCCACTGGATGGGAGGGAGGTTGTTCGCCTTCAGGAGTGTAGGAAGATACTCCTGAAGTAGCTTGTGATCCCCTTTGCAGATGGTCACTGCAGTTGTGACAACTACCTGAATTAAATCCGTGTATTTAACACAACTGACTGCTGTAGCATGGTGGTAGTCCTCCCTCTTGCCTCTTCTTCCTCCTGATGGTGAAGGATACCCTCTCATTGGTGGCAAGAGAGGGCACCGGATGGTGAGGGTTGGGTTTTGAACTGCCTGTGGAGTGAACACAAATTTCCCCTCCACTATATGTAATGAAACTAAACCTGAGATGCGGTCTCAGGATGATAAGACCGCATCTCTAGCTGCCACTAAACCTGCAGCCACCCTGCTCCTGCCCGCATCGCCCGCATATCAACGAGACAGGTGGGACACATAAGACCTGAGTGGACTACACCAGCATACCCTGCCCAGCCAGCTTCTATGGCCCCTACCACCAGAGAGAAAAGTCAGAGGGATAACTACGCTAAACACCCAGCTAACCATCCTAGACTTCCCCAGCCTGATCAACCAGCTACAGGTGGTACTCCTTTATTTACCAACTTACCTTTCATCTCCCCCATCAAGGACTGCCAAACTGCTCCAGACTTTCACTCCCTATTCCCTAGTCAGCCATTTATATCACCATCAAAAACCCCTCAGGATCTTGCAGCCATCCAAGTCATGTCCTTTTCCCGGGCTAGGATAGCGCATAAACCAGCAGTTCAACCCATGCAGCAGTTCTAAACCTTTTCTTATATAAATCATCCTGCACATGCCATTTCTCATCCACTTCCTCTCCCACCAGGAAGTGATGACCCCCATCTTATAACAGAATCTGCCCGGGGGCATCTAGCTACAAGGTACAGCCAGAGTCCAGGTGCACCACCCCCAGAGCTACAAGGACATAACCACCACGCGCCAACACCACCCCAGCGCCTTTGATCCTCTCAAGCCGGGCGCCTTTAGTAGGGGCAAGAAGATTGCCTTATACTCACCCAGCCTGGACATCAGTAACTAAGCTTGCCATTTGGTATTCTTTAGTTCAGGGTAAGAACAGCCAGAGATAGCTGGTGTTCAACTTGTCAGTTGTGTGCTGTGATCGAAGATCTACCAGGTCGGGTTCCCCCCATCAGGAAGAGGACTAGCTTGGGCAACCCACTTTGGGCTCACCCTTTCTGGCCTTCGATGCGGTGCACAAACCAAGTACCAAAGGATTCCTACCTTGTTTTGTTCAAGGGATTATGAGGATAGTGTAGTAACTTTAGATCGACCAGATCGGGTTCCCCCCCCATCAGGAAGAGGACTAATTTTGGGCAACCCACTTTGGGCTTCCCTTTCTGGATTCTCTTTTTACTGCATGGTTCTGATAGTTCCACGAACTAGCAAGGAAGGAAGACACTTACCCTGACCCCCCTTAGACTACCTATAATGTCACTATCTAGACTGCTTGCAACTCTAGGTAGATCATTATGCTAGTCACCCTAACCCCCCAAACCTTGTAGCAGAACTCCAGCATATCCTTTGGGGATCACTGCACTGTGGGAGTGCAAGAGGAACCCGGTTGTCCCGTGGTATGCACCAAGGTCTAAGGAATCATCTTGTGACTCACCCTGGACCAGTAGCTGGAGTCATCACGCCCAGCCGCCCTCCGGACTACTGGATCCTCCCTCGATCTACGGGCCCCCCTCTTCACTACAGCTCTCCTTTAAGTGCTTTTGTATAGTTTATGGGTATAGAGTTGACTCAGGGTTGTGGTAGAAGTTATCTTCAGGGGTTCTCATTAACATTACGTCTTGCGAGGTCTTTCTTCTCCCTACTTAAATTGACGTTAATTAGCCCACTTGCCGGGACACATTATACATACCTATCAGGGGATCCTTATATACGCACCTTCCCGGGTTATTGGTCTCCCATAGCCCGACAGAGGGGGCGTGCCTATATAAGACCCATAGCATCAAACACAAACACACATTTACACATAATCTAGTTCCTTTGTATAACTTCTAGCCTAATTCATTTAACATTCTGTCAGGTTCATAACTCGAATAGATTTCACTCTATCTCAGCTCCCGACGATTGTTGCCTCAGCCTTGCTAGTACACAATTAGAGTTAAGGATTAATCTTTGCCAGGTGAGATCTAGCACACCTATAGTATTAATATCATTTGTGAGCCTTTCCGAGCCCACTTCATTGTTGATGACCACTTGGCCATTATTGCTTTAGAGTCAGTTAACGTCACTATATGCCGGGGACATCATTGCATGATCCAGACGGCATTTGCCATTACTGTACTCTTGTCTTTTGTTGAGATCCTCTCTGAGATCTATTTGGGTAGGAGGTGTACCTCCACCATTTTGGATACCTTATAATTGTATCCTAAGAGTATTATTATTACCTTGAGTCCGGACCCATTGTCCGACTCCTATTGCTTACTTGATAACCTTATTATTGTATGTCTTAATTATTCTTATTGTTGTTGATGATCTCCAGGTTACAGGTATAAAATATATGTCTTGCTCCTCCATGAACCAGGTGTTAAACTGAATAAAACCCATGTTAACTTGTTACCTGTGTGCTTATTATCCTGCCGTGATGTCTCTTTATTTAAAGTTTAAGGTATACCTATCCAGTTAGAGAGCTGCTCATTGTACAAAGAATATCTCGCGTTCCAATTTGGACCGGGCATAACAAAACCCCTTCTTAGCATTGAACCACTTAACGTGGCCAGAAGGATTGGTGGTGGCACTGGAGGTCTCGGCAGGCCCACTTTCAAACTTATTACTTTACTTTCATTTAACATTTATTAACTACCATGTGAAAAGTGATTACAATTGCCAGAAGTGAAACATTAAACACATTTTAATGCACATAGATGAAATATTGTGAAATGTTCCCTTTAAACACATCTGAGTCAATGTTTTCCATCGATTCAATGTTTATTGTCTCAAGTTTATCACATAGCCTAGTACAGTGCTCCCCCAGTAAATGTGGTAAAATGGGCTGCAAAGAGTACGCATATTGTGGAGTTAACCCGAAAACGGCGGCGAGGGAGGGGGTATTGAACTAGCTCCCCATGGGCGTGCATATTGGCTCCATTCAGGCCTATAATAGTCATTTTACGATAAATATCGTTATTACTTATTCATATGAGCCTATTTTACCTTCACTATGAAGATAGTAACCTGTAACAACAATAAAACAAGTGAAAATATAATTTTTCTAGTCAAACTCGCGAATATAGATGGACCAGCCCATTCATGAATTATGGATACAATTGAGGCAACCCCTCCCTTCACGAGGCCTCAAGCCACACTGAGCCTACTCATACACACACTCGGTTATGTAACACACCCGCTAGGCACGTAAGCACATCCTCCACACAGTTTGCTAATGTTAGCACAAAAATATACCAACGAATTAGGGAATAACAGGGAAAATAGGTGATAATTGAAGGGGGAGGGGAAAGGGAGGAAGGAGGGGATGTGGAGGAGTGATATGAGGTATAGGAAAAAAAAAAAAAAAAAAAAAAAAAATTGTTTAGTGCTACTGGGGCTGTTTAAATGTTGTTTTTAGGCCTCCCTCTTAAGAGCTTTGCCGCCGTCGCCCAGTAAAACGTTTACAGGTTAATAATCAATGGGAATAAATGCTTTTGGTCAGACAGTCCCCCGAACTAACCCCTTTTTAGCATACTGTACACCCGATAACCGACACAATAACCATTTCTAAAACAAAGATTCATTAGAAATGTAATATAAAACAACAAATATATCTCTATTTTCATTAGATAGAGGAATGCTGGCCTTGATGGAAGGGTAGAGGGAGAATATCCGTGGCACTCATCTACCGGTCGTATTTTCGGTAGGCAACCCCCGCAAATTCGGCAGGAAGTACAAATTTGCCTTGGAATCAAAACGGCCAAACCGCATACCCAGTATTTCGATCCGCAAATTCAGAACCCTTAAATAAATAACTTTTAATTAGGCTCCGCATATTGTGAATCCACATTTCCTGATTACGCATTTACAGGGGGAGCACTGTAATGTACCAGCTACTGTACTTGTGCCCTGATTGTAACGTACAATAGCCCACATGTCCAGTTGCTACAAAGCTATTATTGTATTGTACAATAGCCCACACATACAGCTGTTATAAAGATATATTTAACTATACTATTTTAGCTATATAGCTGTGTAAAAATAGAAAACACACAAGACACATTAACCCTCTGAATATCTAGGAAGTTATTTTTATTTTTATTTTGGTGTACATTAGCCGGCTTTATACAGTTTATGGAGGAACTCTAGTAATCAAAGGGTTAATATCAATTTCAGTTCACTCTTGGCCTCCCACAAACCCTTTCTAAGTTTAATAAAAATAGTATAATAATACCCCAAATAAAACGAAGAAGGCGTCCTGGTGTACCGAGAGGGTTAACAATCCAATACTGTACATACTTTAAGGGGAGGATTGTACAGTATTTATTTATTTGTTAATTTATTTATTATTTTCTTTAGTTCCCAAGGACTTCATCAAGCTTAAAAAAATAACCCCAAGACCCCCCTTCGAGATATACTTTCACATTTTTCGGTATAACAATCGGCCGGTTCCTCTTAAGTTACAGGCTCGCTATCGCTCGCTGGGTAAAAATCAACACCTAAATCACACAATAGGCCTTAAAATAGCTAAACTATGGAGCGAACATCTCTTCTTCCGAGAGGAGCGTCGCAGCCCACCAGTAAAACCTCTGGAGGATTGTCCTAGCCACTAGGTTAAGGGCTGTATACTTTGCTTTTCATGATGTACTCACCCATATACTGTACTTGTGGGCCAGGGTGACAGTCGGCCCCAGCAGAGAGAGATTGTACCTACACTTATAAAATTAATCTACAAAGGAATTTTTGGATTGTTTTGGTGATTGTCTTTCGATGTGATAACCTTGGCCAATTAGTTCCCATATCATTGCATAGCCGGTTGTTGTTGTCGTTCCCTAAGCTGACTGGCCGAACAACCCCCGAGTCCCTAAGGAAGGCCATGGTCATGGTCGGGCTTTCCCACAGAGCTCTCAAGGAGTGTAGATTATCTTGTTGGCCTAAGTGATTGTATGTAATGCAGTCTTTTAGGATGTGTCCAATGGTATGGGGTGTTGTGTTACATCCCGGGCAGGTGTCGTGGACGGAGACAGCCAGTCTCTTCTGATAGCTCAGAAGAGCTGGATGGTGCCCACATCTCAGCCTGGCCAGGTGAACTCTGTCCTTGCATGGAAGGGAGGATTCAGAAGGATGGATTTCGGGAGGTCGTGCCTGCAGCTGCGTGTTGTCTATGAGTGATTGGATGAAACGTCGAGAGATATGAGTATGGATGTGCTTCTGGAAGCTGGGGTGGGCAGGGAGATAGAGAATACAGTATTTATGTGTGATACCGTGTGCTGGGTGTTGTTTTAATATTTCTTGGTGTCTGTGGGTATGTTGCCATGTAGTGAAGTGGGTGGTGTTGGTTTGTGGAGGCTGCAGCCAGGAATTGAGTGCCTCTCATGTCCAGATGGTCTTTGACTTTGAGGATTTTGGTTTCTTGATGTAGGTGATTTGTAGGTGTACTAGCTGTGCAGCCTGTGATGATTTTTAGGGCTCTATTTTGAATAGTCTGTAAGGTCTTGTGGTGTGCTTCAGCTAGGTAGAAGCCCAGGCAGGGCTTGCATATTACATCACTGATCTTATGTAGCCTATTGTTTGTAAACTGTGGTGGTTGTTTCTTTGTGGTGTCCAAATTTTATGTGGGCAAGTGACCTGAGGACGTTAAGTCTGGGTGTCAGTTTATTTTTTATGTTTGTGGTATGTTGTTTGAATGATATTAGAGTATCATATGTTACTCCTAGGATTTTGGGTGAGTGTGTGTGTGTGTTAGGGGTGTGTTGTTTATGTTGACCTGCGGGGTATATTTGTGTTCGGCTGTCCAGCTTGTGAGGAGGGTTGCGGTGGATTTGGCTGGATTTGCATAGCGGGTTATTGGAGATGGTATTTCGATACGATAACTTTGACCAACGAGTTACTATATCATTGAATAGCCGGTTATTGGAGATGGTGTTGTGATATGATAACTTTGACCAATCATTTCCCATATCAATGAATAGCCAGTTATTGATGTTGGTGTAAATTGGCTCCCCTTGGATGTTAGTGATGGATGTGACTTGGAGATCTGGCCCATAATAACCTAATATAGAAGTGGCTCTGTGATAGCCACATTAGGTTTGAAATTTTAAGAAATTCCCCCCAATAGTTTTGTGATTTGAAGACCTTTCGTAACAGTCCGAGCCTTCTAATAAGATACTCGGACATACTTTTTAAACCCTTATTTTGTTCATGCAATATATTTTAGATGCAATTTAATTTTAGCACTAACATTTTTTAAACTTTGTGCAGTGAACCTACCCTTTTCTACACACCTTTAGTGTGGAAGCATATTCGCATATATATATATATACCGGTATATATATATATATATATATATATACCTACTTAAATATGTACTGTACTGTATATATTAACAAATCAATAAAAGTCTCCCCTTAACCCGGGAAGACTCTTAAGAGTAACCCCCGGCGGACTGCGGGAAGACTCTTAAGAGTCAGAGAAAAAAAAAATCAATTTTAAACATCGAAAACAATGTTTTTTTTATTTTATATATTTTGTTTTGCCCCTGGGCCATGCAAAATATCACTCCTCTACCTCCCCTCCTTCCCCACTTTCCTCCCCTCCTTCAGTTATCACCTATTTTCCCTGTTATTCCCTTATTCTGAAGTATATTTTTGTGCTAACATTAGCGAGTTGCAAGCAGGGCATTGTCATCACTGTTAGCAAGCGAGTGCAAGAGAGAGAGAGAGAGAGAGAGAGAGAGAGAGTATCGATCGACAGTGTCTCTCCAGCCTTGGGGGAAATTGGCGGGAAAGGAGGTTGCCTCACCCATACATTATGTAACTCCCGCCCTGTATCGCCGATTTTGACCATCCAAACGCTGTTTTCACTTGTTTTATTGTTGTAACAGGTTAATACATTTATAATCAACCTATAATAGGCGCATATGGATAAGTATTAATGCTATTTATGGTAAAATGAATATTTTAGTGATGGAAACAGCTCAAATACATGCGCACAGGCAGAGGTGTCTAATTACCCCCATGCTCACTTCAGAGGTTAACTGTACACTATAATAATAATGATAATAATAGTTCTTAAAGCTAGCGCATGCTAAGCTAGCTAAGGATAGCTCAATAAGGCCGATTAGGCGTATTTCCATTGGGGTCCTGTACTACTACCCCATCCCTTTGCTCATGAGGGATGGTAACGACTCAGTGCTTGTGAAAAATCTTTAATGCGCCGAGCGTGGGCGCGAACCCGGGCCTTCTGGGTGGAAGTCCGAGACGCTAGTCACTACACCAAGCGAGTGGATAGATATGTTATATTTGATAACTACTTAGATAAGAAAGGGTGAATACTTCATTATTGACAACTTATAGGTCAACTTCCAATAAAGTCATAATTCTGCAACACAAATATTTATCTAATTACCGAAAACATTCATATTGCTATAAATTTACAATAATCGGTACAGTATATTGGTGATAGGAATTACTTTGAAGGGATTAGTTTACAAATAAATAAATATATAAATATATATGTGATAAATAAATAAATAAAATATACAAACAATTACGGAGGTAAAATATCTAGTCCTTATAGAACAACAATACTGTATAGGCAAAACATTTAATAATCAGTAGTTAAAAGCTCCATCGAACACAGTGTATTTAAAGTTTTTGTTGATAATGTCAGGACCAGGTGTTTAATAATGAAGACGGTGATATAAAAAGTTAAATTATCATATAAAAAATAAGTTAACCCATTAAATAAAAATCAATAACTTATATATTTAAATATGTCAAATCAAATAATATTCAATAATTAAAAGTCCCATCAAACACATTGGATTTAAAGGTCCTGTTATCATCTACACTGGGTGAGTGTGAGTGAAGGCTTTGGTGGCCCATGGGGGGCTTGGTCCCGTCACCACCTGGGGGGGCTGACATACTATCCAGTAGTTGGTTTAGGCCTGGAAAGAGAGGTCTGAGTCTTATATATAGTTACTGAATACTCACAAACCATTGCCATGAATAACCCATATTACTCTATAATCATATAACAATGCCTTATGGTGAACTGTCTTTATGTGTACAGTACAGTTGATGAGCCAGCACTTCAGCTTTCTTCAGCTGAGAGGGCGTTAGATTCGAGAATTAACCCCTTCAGCACGATGACGTAATTTTCATAATATTCTGGTTACCATTAGACGATTTTCTTTAGCTCGTAATCAATGGGGTAAATACGATGTCAATAAATCCTCTGTATAAAATGGATCCTTCTTAAACTGCACAAAACCATCTAATTTTAGCCAGAATCAAAGGTAAAAAGGCATCATCGAGCTGAAGAGGTTAAAAAAACTAATGCTCTACTTAATTTAGTTGGCAAATTGTTTCGTAATGAGTAACCTTTAACAATCATTATAACATAACAATTATGGCATTAGAATAGGGAACATCTTAGATATATCCTAGCAGTATGAGCTTAAGAAAATACAATAAACCCAACATATACATACTATGAAGTTCCCCATAATATAGCAAATTATCAAGTGCCTTACCATTTTTCTGTTGCGAGGGTCTTAACGATTCGAGAACTACGAACCTGTTATAGATATCCTAGCAGTATGAGGTTAACAAAATAAAATAAACCAAACTTGTACATATTGTGAACTTTCCTAGTACAGGGTATCTAGCGAGTTTTGTCAGCTATTTCCAGAAATGAAAGATTAAGTCATTCTGAGTACAAATATTATATTGACATGGGCTTTAGGAGACACTTTTTTGCAACTATGGCTTATGAAAGTTGACTTTTTGCTTTTTTCGTATTTCTTAACCCTGTTTTCTCTCTAAAAGAAAGGGATATGAAAGGAAATAAGTACAGTAGTGCATGATGAATTATCGAATCAATTTGTAACTTGACACCAACAAATCTTTCGTTGTTCTCTTCACTTTCCTGTGGCGATGAGTTGAATATAAAAGTATAATACAAAACCTGCCAGGCGCAGAATGTTCAGTAGCCTTTTGGTCAGTTTTAATCCATTTTATATGTAAAGAAAATTAATAGGGAAAACACAAAGTAGTGTATGGTGAAACATGGTAGCAATGCTTCAAAAATATATGAAAAAAAGCTGCTACAGATTTTTTCTTCTTTCTGTGTTGATGAGTTGTAGGTGTTTTTTATGTGTTTATTGTAGTTTTCAACTTATCATCACTGGAAAATGAAGAATGATACAGTGAAGTTCTTGGAGTAACTTTGAAGTAAAGATACCATGCTTCATCATTCAGTTCAAAGTGTGTCCCCTATCGCTATCTTATGGAGGAAACTTGGGGTTAAACAATGATGAAAAACGAGAAACTGCCAACTTTAACCCTTTCTCTGCGGGCATATTTACGCCATATTAGGGCCCATTCAGGCACTTCTCATTAATTAGGCAAGAGTCTGAATGAAATTAAATGTATTCAGCCAAAAATTAGAAGAAAATAGCTTCAAAACTACACCAAAACGAGCTTCGTAGCTCGCGGGGTTCACCCGCAGAGCTACCATAGACATTCGCTAAAATGAGCAATTATCGCTAATGTCTCGCTACATTTGCATTTGGCAGCACTGTATATCTAGCGAGACTCTGACTCAGAGCCTTCAGTGCCACGGCCGCCTGGCTGGGAGAAGGACGTTATGGCCTGTCGCGCTCCCGTTCCCTTGCACTTGATTTTACAGGCTTTAAGAGGCTTTAAAAGCCTGTAGATTGCTGTAAATTGCCATGGCGTTTTGGAACATCTTCCGCAGGGAAAGGGTTAATGGGCCATAGCTGCAGAAACACGTCCCCCCAAAAAAGAAAAAAAATACAAATTTCTATATAACATTATTTGTTCATATTAACATAATATTTCATTTTTGGAAGTATCTCACACAACCCACAGATAGAGCAGTTCAGCAAGCCACTTAACATAACCTGTTGGGATATTGTTAAAGACACGCGAACTGTGTGAACATTTTAATGATATCCTAGCAGTATGAGGTTACACAAAATGCAATAAACTCAACATACACATACTGTGAAACTTCCTCATAATTTTAAAGCAGATAAGCTAACACATTTGCATTCTCCTTCTAGGATGGTGGTTGAGAAAAGAACTGATCTATCTTGTAAACATAATATTCTATATTTTATTAATTTCACCACAACACCAAACACCTCCAATGAAATTAATGAAAGCATATATGTGATCCACCGGGATTCGAACCTGGGTTATCACACACAGATTTTTAAACACTCTAACAATTTGTTTTATAATAACTAACCACATACCTTTATAATACATCAAATACTTACTGTGAATTTTCCTCATATAAAGCAGATCAGCCAACACCTTAGCATTCTCCTGCTGGGATGGCGTTAGATTGGAGAACTGCGACCCTTGCAATGTTTGTGGATACGTGTTGTGCTGCGGCGGGTAGCTTGATAAACCTGGGTCATGTTTTGGTGGTGGGCTGCGCTTGTACCGACCCAGGGTGAAAAGGATAGAGTTGACGATGAGGTTGAGGAACAGCTCTATGACCTCGGCTAGTAGGATGAGAGAGACGCCCAGGTAAACGGAGAGAGTACCACCCAACTGGTTGATCAGGCCCGATAAACCCTGGGGAGAAGTTAAATTTTGCTACAGCCAGACGATTTTGTTAGGAAATTATTAATTGTATGCCCTTGTTTGGTCTCAATACTCACATCTTTTTGCTGTCCAAACTAAACAACGAAAACGAAAAAAAAAAAAAAAAAAAAAAAAAAATGCACACACCTGGTTGTTCAGGACAGTCAGATCCTAGGGAGAGATTAATTGCTGTTACAACCACACGATTTTGGTAGGAAAGTATTAAGGTGCGTCCACACTGGCGACAAAACACGTCGACAACACAAAATACAATATTGTAGGGAACAACCTGTTAAGTTGTTAATGATACAGTGTTGCATACATGTTGGTATTAATCTGTAGGTGATATGTTGGTAACTCTAGTGCGGACGAGTCAACGTGGTTGGGGAGAGGTACCATATATATTTTTTAATATATAGGTGATATGATCTGAACATCAATCTAAATGGATTGATTTGCTTAAAAAGAAAACCGCAAGAGCGCTCGAATTGCATAAAGAAAATCGCAAGAGCTCTCAAACTTTTGTCAACAGCTGTACATGTGATGTATTGTTCTTTATGTAGGGTACTGATACAATATTGAAATGTCTGGTTGTAGAAGGGGGTTTATTGGCATTAGCATTATTATTATATAATATTCAAGGTACATGTTATATTATGAACTTGATCATAATTCCATGTTAGTAAACTACAATCTTATGCTAGGTTCTCTTACCTTAATGTACTCACTGAGAGCTGTAATCAATTCATCACAGACCTCTGGCACTATCTGACTGATTGCTTGCTTGGACATTTTGAACGTGCAGCCGAGGCTACTGTAGGAGTCACCTGAGGCCAGAAACCGCAATGTCACAGCAAGGCGGTCTGTTGCCAGTATTGGCTGCCTAAAGTTTGTGTCATGTTTACGTATATGGGTGCCAATCATGTGCAACAAATGATCAAAATCATATCTGGATATCCGAAAGAAATTATGGAACACTCCATTTTCTTGGCAAGAGACAAGCATCATCCTCTGTTAAACTGTGCACGGGACCCAGCTGTCCCGCACTGTTCCTGTTATGTATAAGGACAGTCTTGCCAAGGCTCTATGTCAGCGTCTCCTCCGATGCCTACACAAATTAACTACCACAGCAGCTGCTGCAAAAGGCGTCCTCACACGCTGACATGACCTTCACGTCTACACAGAAAAAGTGTGGACGGCCTCACCAAGTCGACTCTTGTTGCCAACATATTAGAATATTCGTTCAGAATCTGTTACATACATTATTTTAGGTATGTATCCAAATGTCAACCGCAGTGTTTAGGGCAGTGTTTTCAATTTGTCTAGAGACAAAATGTCGCCAGTGTGGATGCACCTTTATACATACATACATAAATATCAAGACTGAACGCTCCCCATTAAGTGCAGTTCCAGTCTCAAGTCCTATTGGTGGCACTACAGGCAGTCCTGTTCAGAGCTGCCTCTCTTGTCAAGTCTTTTAATTCAAGATCAGATCGTATGCACTGATCCCATGTCTTTCTTGTTCTACCCCATGGTGAAGCTCCCTCAAGTTTCAAGGACTTGCAACTTTTCACCCAACTTAGTTCATCCATCCTCTCTACATGCCCAAACCATCAAAGCCTGCTTGTACGCATCTCATCACTGATGCTCTTGATGCCTAACCTTCTATTTAACTCTTCACTAGATATCCTATCTTGTAGTTTGGCCCCACACATCCATCTCACCATTCTCACCTCGTTATGCTCCATTATGTTGATATCATCCCATTTGACAGGCCACGTTTCTGAAGCATATGTCATTGCGCTTCTAATACATAAAGCATACACCTTTCCCTTCAAGGGTTAGAATTGGCAGCAGGTCTCTGAACTTTCCCCAGCCACATCTTATTCTGGCAACAGTGGTGGCATATATATTAACTCTTAATCCTTTACTTGCCATGCCCTCTATCCATCTTTTGAACTTGGCCTCGGCAGCCTGCACATTATCTGAGATAAGAACTAGGTTATATTCTTATGGCAGTTGCTAAGGAATCCCTGTTCTAAAACCTCCAGATAGTGCCTGCAGAAGCAGAACAAAAAGGAGAAGGCTTAACACAGAACCCTGGTGGACTCTAATGCGAACTGAAACTCCTCACTCAGTACACTTATCACCCTCACTACCATTAATTTATCCGTGTACACCTTCATTCACACGCATCAACCACTCCTCTACGCCAAGTTTTCTCAAAGCCCACTGCCTAACATCCCTGGGCACCCTATCAAAGTCCTTCTCAGGTCTACAAATACAAGATATAGATCCCTATCTATAAGTAAATATATTTACTAAATCTACCCGACTATGAAGATAGCATCGATCGAACTACTTCCTGGCATGAAACCGAACTGCATATCATCAATAGAAATGTTTTCCCTGATCATACCTTCAAAGACTCTGACAGACTTTCATTACTTAGTCAAGCATTTTCAGGCCCCTGTAATTGCCCCTACGTATGTTTGTATATGTTTGCTATTACACGTTTATGTTAAGTATCTGGGATTCTCTACTCGCTAATGGCCTAATGGAGCTTATTAGCTCAGTGACCAATCTCACTCTGATGTTATTTGAGGCTTTTATCATATCAGTGACAATGCCAGAGCACCCTGCAACTTTTCTATCCTTCATTTCATATATTACGCTGCTTACAACATGTGGCACTATCAAAAGGGTTGGGGACGAGTTTTTGCTTTTCATTATTAAGCTGCTCTCTATTCCACTCAAACTCCACATTTAGTTGTTGTTGTTGTTGTTGCTGTTCCTCAGGCTGTCAGACCGAGCAACCCCAAGGTCCCTAGCAAGGCCATAACCGAGCGCCCCCACAAAACCCTCCCTGCTTACCACCAATAAAGCCCAGGTGATTGAAGCAACTCCAAGGCGGGGAGCTGAGGAGGGTGCGGAAATGCCCGGGAAGCCAAAGCCCCACCCAAGGTCCTGTGCCCCTCAGCAATTATGAAGGGAAAGTTGAGGGGCAAAAGAAAAATGTGACGCTTTGGCTCCCAATCTGCCAACCTCTAGGTTGGCAGTAGGGAGGTCAATCCACGGAGAAGACGCCGTCACTTGAGATCTAGAAAATATATAAGTAAAAGGAACAGTCAGAGTAAGCTATGGGTATGGCAGAGATCGCTTAGCTCTCACTCTGATAGACCAGCCCATCACCATCCACATTTAGTAATCGTTCGTAGTGTAACTTCCAAGATTCTCTGAATTTTTTAACAGCATAAACAATTGCCCTATTATATTTCCTGACTCACTGTTCTCCTACAGCATCTCTACTGTCATCCTCAACCCTCCTAGCCCATAATTTGAAGCTCTTCTTTTCTCCTTTATTGCATTTTCAACCTCGTTATTCCAATACCAAGAAATTGCATGCCTTTATGTTCAGATTATAACTATACACTCGACCGTTTATTATTATTATCATTACTATTATTATTATTGTTGGGAGGTCACCCAAATCGAAGAAGCAGCTTCGGGCGGAACTACACCAGAAGCAGATAACCGAAATACTCCCCCTTATGTCCCTGCAGATCACCGAGCCCCCTTCACCCCTGATCCAGCTAGAAGATGAACCTCCTACAGAAAAATGGGCAGAGCTTTACCCACTACCACGCTTCCCCATTGGGCGAACCAAGGTGATACAATGGATGATGTCACGCCAGGCGAACCATATGATTGGCAAAGATGCTCGCCCAGGAACTCCCGATTGGCTGATAAGGGAAAGATGATGAGGCAAGAATCTGGGGCAGTGTTACCGAAAGGAAGAGAATTCACCTGCACCGAAATGACAGCTCGCGACCTAACCGACCTAACCTGAGGGGCCCTGTGATTGGGTGGCAGAGAAACAAGCCATCCACCGCCAGGCTTTATAAGGATCCCCTGCTGGCAGTCAAAAACACAGAACCACCCGCTGTTCTCAAGAACTCAGACCTCCTGTCCCTCCTCCACCCAGCTCACCATCCTGCAGTTCCCAGCACTAAGGAATCACGAGGCACTTACGAAAAAGATACAGGTGTAATGAAAAATTAAACGTTAATTGACAGACTGCCCTCAACCCTTCCGCTGTCCCTGCTTCAGCTACCTGCCATCGTAAATATGCCGAAGCTGCTGGAGTTACAGAATCTGATTCAGCGACACACCCTAGGGGCACCTGATCAGTGTTTTTGAGGAATTAACCATCCATTGGGAGACGGAGCTACCCCAAGTTCTGAGAGAGGAACTGAGGCGAGAGACTTAGACACCCTTCCCAGTCCTGTAAAGGAGAGCCCCTTCCACTCCCCGCAGATGAAGGATGCAGCCGACAGCGAGATGATAAGCAGACAAGACACCCCGGCCCTGGATGACCAGCTTCATTACCCTTTGAAAGTTGCAAAAGGCGACTATAGGACCGTCAGAGTGTCGATAGAGTACTCGTAGCAGTACTGATAGAACTTGCATAGTTTCAAGGAAGCTCTGGAGGACTTTAATTGCCTGTAAACTTGCTCAATTAACTTCGAGATTAGCTCCTGTGTTGAACACATAAACTCATTAGTTAAAAGACTCTAAGAAGCCTTGCCAAGTTTAACATTTAGCAGGTAGAGCCCTCGATCACAGTACCAGTGACGAGATTAATGAGGTAGACGTAAGGGGTCATTAGTTTAGTAAATGAGCTAGCTTGCCAAGAGATAAATAAGTCAAAGTTAGGATCGGTCACGAATGGATAATAGGAATTGTCAACCACGAGATAAAGAGCCTAGATTTACACATATCCTGTTCAGTTTAGTTGCCCCCTTATACGCGATTGAAGGCTCCCGAAAGATAATTACATAACTGGTTCTTCAGAACATGTATTAAGGAACTTTTATCATTTGTAACCGCGAGGGATAATAAATTGTCCATTATGATATCGATAACAGATTTAAATAATGTTGCCGTTAACTGTTCATTGTAAGCATGCTACTACTGATTAGACAATTGCTATTAACATTATATTTACGTTCCTACGTTCACTTGAGAGATTAACTTTGTCCTGTTGAGATATTAGACTAAGATTAATTACTTGATTCACTAGAATGTTAAATACATGTCCTAAATACAAAAGCTTATAGATGCCTTAGAACCAACTTGTATATAATGGTGCATTTGATTGTTAACGAGTTAAATTATTGTATGTAAGATTGTTGTAATATAAGGTCTGATGCCACGATCATAGTTGGTATATACTTAGTACTGATACCATATTGTATATTTCTGCCATGTTATTCTGTGTTTTACTAATGTATTGCTGTTCACACTTTTTATTTTAAGAAAACTCTTGTATACCTATGTTACCATTTGTTTATGTTATTCAGCTGAGCATGAATTAGACCCCTCCTTTATTACAATTGCATAACAATTATTATAATTATTATTATAATAATAATAATAATTATTATTATTACTTTATTATTCAGGGTGGATGGGACTCGTCAGCCTTGGTCGGCAACCTGTCTAGGTGAGTAAACCTCATACAAATCCGTACTGCCACCTTAAGGTGAAGCAGGTTAGTGGATGGATTAGCCGCACACCACTGTATAAAAATAGTGCTTAAAAATTACATAAAAGGCCTCTGAGTAGGACGGACCCTAAATTGAGTGGTCAATCCTGTAAGTCCTTCAGTCAACTGGCATGGGTTGTCCCTCTTACAGGGGATAGGTCTGCTTGGGGGCATTTTGTATATCCCCCCCCCCCATTAAGGGGAATAAGGCGTCCGGAAATAGATGGATAGATAGATAGATAGATTAATACTTATTATTAATATTAGTATAATTATTACTCACGTTAATGTCTTTCACTTGCTCCTTCACCTCTGTAATAAGTGACTCCAAGTAGACGTTAATCTGCAGTATGTTTTCGTCCATGTCTTTGGTTAAGTTATATTCGCTCTTCACCGACCTCTGACGGGGATAGAAAAATATAATAAAGGAATAAAATCCAATTTTTAACCCTTGCAAGATGCGAGAATGCATTTCCCCTCTTTTTCTGGCTATTAGTAGACGATTTTATTCAGTCTAGAAAGGAATTTTGGATATCAGAGGGATATTTGAGAGTTGTTATCCCTCTGACTTTCCAAACCCGAGTTAAATCGTCTAATGTTAGCCAGACTAAAGTGAAAGTGTGTTCCGGAATACTGAAAAGGGTAATGCATGTCAATAGAAATATTGCCAGATAAAAATGCTGATCAACCATAATTACATGAGCCGATAATCATGACGTGGGAAAAATTACGCATGGAAACATTGACAAGGTACAGATTGTTAAAGGGTAAATAATGGAACATGAACAATAGCACGTATAAAATTGGTACAGGAAAAATGGTACTGGAAACAGAAAATCAGAAAAAGAAAACTTGGCACAGGAAAAGTGGCCGCATTTAAAGAAGGTTCAATGAAGAGCCGAAGTTGTCATGTCTTTACAATAAACACTATATTCTCTGTTTGACTCAAGTTCTCTTTCCTCATAATATTATTTGAATATCTAGTAATATATAACTTACTAATGTGTAGAGCTATATTATAACCAGAAATATGCAAACATAGGTTTCAGTTAGTTATGAGGTCTGTTGAATATTCAGTAATTTTGTACAGTGCAAATCAATGATTAGCTGAAAACGGTGTGTAATAATATGTGTACAAATCTAGCCAGTAGGACAACATTTATACATTTCAACATTTATAATACGTGAAGCAAAAATTACTAGTCACAGATTATTAGAAACACATGAGGACTTGACAGTCTCTGTGTGTTATTAATAAACCTTAATTAGTACTTTTGGTTCGCGTCGTAAAAGTTACCCTTTTTAGATTTTGCACAAATTATCATGAAGGTATTCGGCGAAATTTGTAATGCGGCTGTACAGTCACATGCACAAGTAGTAGGTACAAGCATTAAACATTGGACGAGGGAATATATTGATTCCAGATATGTAGCTAAACTGAATGTTTCATAATGTTTCAACAGTGTGTTAGGCTCATTCAATAATATTTATAACACTCATCATTGGAGGTGACTGTACAGTCGCAGTCATTAACCCTTAACTGGCGGTGCGCAACTTATGTTGAGTGAAATAAATATGGACTATGTGGCGGTGCATAACTTATGTCGAGCGCCATTTTCAGCACGTAATGTTGCTGAGAGAGAGAGCTGAGCGTTGGGAGGAGCGTAGCAACCCTATGACCGTTTCCCACCACCGCGGTGGACTTACTGAACTGTATCCCACCTTCTTCCCCCCTCCCTCACTCACTACACAGGGAATTATGTAAGGAAATTACCTAATTATAGGGTTTTTGCACTCGTGTTGCACTATCGTTGCAAGAGAACCAGTGGTCGTACAAGGATGGTTCGGGTGTCATTGGAAAGCTCTGTTTACGCCCTTTCAGGGATAGATACTGGTTTTACGCTCTGGGTCTTATTTAGGCATGAAAATGATCATGTAACAACCCTATTTAGGGTAAAAAAAAAACGCTGGGCGCTACGGTCAAATAGACCGCCTAGCCTGCCAATAAGGTGTTAATGCTATCTAATTTCGAAGCTACACCTTAAAAGGATTATGGGTATGAAAAGAAAATGTATTGTGTCCTAAATAATTAACTCTTATATAGGTATACCGGCAGTAATATATAAGGATAGAAAGATAAATCCCTATCAAAATACATAACAATTATATATACCTTTTTTAATACTCGTTATACATTTTTGATGGTTTACTGTGCATATCAGGGTTGAATGAATCTCCTTATTCATTCTTTACCTGATATTTATATTTCACAGGTTCTTTTAACCTAAGAAGTGCGCATGGGGGTAATTAGAAACGTCCCCCTGTGCTGACGTATTTGAGCTGTTTCCATCACCAAAATATTAATTTTACCATAAATAGCATTAATACTTATCCATATGCGCCTATTATGGGTTGATTATAAAGGTATTAACCTGAAACAACAATAAAACGAGTGAAAACAGCGTTTGGATGGTCAAAATCGGAGATATAGGCCGCGAGTTATATAATGTATGGGTGAGGCAACCTGCTTTCCCACCAATTTCCCCCAAGGCCACTGAGACACAGTCGATCGATATTCTCTCTCTCTCTCTTGCACTCGCTTGCTAACACTGATGACAATGCCCTGCTTGCAACTCGCTAATGTTAGCACGAAAATATACCTCAGAATAAGGGAATAACAGGGAAAATAGGTGATAACTGAAGGAGGGGAGGAAAGTGGGGAAGGAGGGGAGGTAGAGGAGTGATATTTTGCATGGCCCAGGGGCCCAAAATAAAAAAAAAAAAAAAAAATAAATATATATTTTTGTTTTCGATGTTTAACCCCTACAACACGGAAGGGCTCTTGAACGCCCATAAAAAAGCATAAAACAGGTACCCGGAAGGGCTCTTGAACACCCAGTGGTTGAAAGCCTGTGAGCTTCGTGTGCGAGGCGTCGGTCCGACGCATGTAAACAACAGCCGGCTGGACCGACGCCCCGCATCTCCGGCCACAAGAAGGAGAGCGTCGCTTGTTCGTGTGTGCCTGTATGTTGTTGTTAAGTATCGAAAAGTAGTGTAAAGTGGCTGTTTTTGCCATAAAGTTATCTCCAATGAAATCATCATCACAAATCAACCACTTGACTTAGAGAGCTCTACTTAACGCCATTCTACAGGTAAATAACACAGCTACGCTTGGGGATGCGCGGGAATGCGGGAAGCAGTCAGATTAACAAATATACGGTAGCCTAGCCTAGACGTTTTTCGGCCAAAACACCCGGGTTTCGGGGAATATATATAGAATACATAGCCGGGGCTGGAGGGTTAAAGTTGATTTTTTTTTTCTCTGACTCTTGAGAGTCTTCTCGCAGTCCGCCGGGGGAACTCTTAAGAGTCTTCCTGCAGTTCCCGGGTTAATCAGTTCAAGGGCTCAAAATATACCAGAAAAAAGAGAAATTGTGACCGCGACTGTACTCTCTAGGACATAAATCGTTGCCTTAAGTTTTTGAAGCTATCCCTGACTGAATCAAATGTTCTTCTTTATTCATTACTTAATATTTACGTTTTAGAGGTTCGTTTGTGATATTCAATGGTTCAAACTGTTCCAGAATTTGTGACCCCGACTAAACATAATAAAACTGCGGATAACTTACTTTAGAGCTCCCAGGAGGCCACTTGGCGACTGACGCGATGTACGGGAACTGAACCTCACTGGAACCAGATACATAAATAAAATTAGAAGTGAAACGATACATAAATACATAGATAAGTAGATACTAACAGACTCCCTCCGTGGCGGCACGCAGCTGCACTCACCCTCTGACTCTATTCCCGGGTGTCCCTCCATGCGAGTTTCTAGGCCGTGACTCGGTCCATCCCAAGCAGCTCTTGACATGAAAACTTTCCTCAACCATGAGCCACGTGGTTTTCCCAGAGGTCTCTTCCACTTAAGGTTGTCACCCACGAAAACCAATGCATGAGCAGGGTCGACTTCAAGGAGGCGGACCATGTGCGCATATAGCCCAATCTGGCGCTCATGGACTAAGCACCCAATATGTCTTGAATCAGTTTCAGAGTGTAGGTGCTGGTTTGATATGGGGTCATACCAGAGGTACCACATGATTCTGCGTAGACACTTGGTACCAAAGGAGTTGATGCATCTCTCCACATCACCATTGAATGTCCATGGCTCCGCAATCATATAACAATACAGGGAGCAACAGTGTTTTTGAAGATCTATTACTTAGTCCTTCTGCACTGGTATCAATATCACCATATACTCTTACTGAGAGAATCCATTAACTCCATATGCAAGGCCAAGACGACTAAAATACATTGTGGCCTGACTCATCACTGTTATAGATCTCACTACCAAGATAAGTTAATTTATCCAAGACCTCTATGTTCTCGCCACATGCTTGTGTAGCCTGCATTGCTTCACCAAACAAGTCACCAAAAGCTTGAACTTTTGTCTTAGTCCGAGAGACCTATAGAATCAAGGGCTCTGACTCTTCATGTAGTGTCTCGAAAGCTAGTGTGAGAATCTCTAGCCACTCTGCTAAGGTCACTGCATCATCAGCAACGTCAAGGTCAGTGATCCTGATATTGCTGACCAGTGCTCTGCATTGACTATGACTCACTGTCCGGCCCAGTATCCAGTCCACACAAATGTTGAAAAGTGAGGATGCCAGCACACATCCCTGTCTCACTCACTTACTCTCAGTTCAAAGGGAATAAGGGGGAGGCCTGCTTACCACACTTGACAACACTCTCTGTTCCTGTATATAGTCTGGACACCAGATCAATAATCGCTGCAGGTATCCCATGGAGTTAGAAAAGCTCCCACAGTGTTTACTGATTCACTGAGTGCCTTTGAGATACACATAAACAGCATGCAGCCCCTCTTGAAACTCAAGGTGGTATTCCACAAAAACTTGGAGCAGGAGAATTTGGTCAATCGTTGGCTTCTTGAGTGTGAATCAAGAATGCTCAGGTCTCTGACCCTTTAGCAGGTGACCCCAAATTCGCTTCAGTAATTTATGAGCAAAGACCTTGCCTGATACACTGAGCAGCGTAACACCACGGTAGTTGTTGTAGTCATATTGGTTCCCGTTGTCTTTCCAGGCTGGGATGACAAAGCCCCTTTTCTAATTAAGGGACATGGTACAGTCACGGCAGTAGATTGTGGACCAGGGGATGAACCATTTTATAAACCACACATGTGTATCCCATTCACAGCTTATTAACTATTGATGCACTTATTTCATTGGAGTCGGCCCCACTGAACCACGTGACTGTACCAGTTCGCCAGACAGCAAGCAGGATCGCATGCAATCCATGGATTATTGACTCACTCCATACTTTCAAGAGTAGATACATAAGTACAAGTATATACTGTATAGAACTATAGATAAAATATACAAATAGATAAGAAAACAATCATAAAAACAGAAGATGAACAGAAAGGCACACACACACATATGCATTGCATTTCGAGAATAGTTTATTATGCATTAATTAATACATCTGATGAGTCCACTAATCTATAGAAAACTATATCCAGAGTTCAATTATACTCAATATATCTTCATTCATAAGTAAAAAAGTGAATCAGAACTTATGTAAGCTACTGTACATAATTCCTCTACACTGAAAAGTAAGTGTGCAAGGCAAGGTATTTGCTCATAAAGTACTGAAGTCAATTTGGGAAAGGTCAGAGACTTGACCAATCAGGTTTCACACTCAAGAAGTTATGATTGACCAAATCCTGGCACTCCGAGTCCTTGTGGAACGCCAGATTAAGCTTCGAGAGGGGCTGCTTGCAGAATATGTTGATCTCAATAATGCATTTAACTCACTGTATTGGAAGACACTGTTTGAGCTTCTCTAACTCTATGGGATACCAGCAGCAATTATTGACCTGGTGTTGACACTTTATTCAGGAACAGAGAGTGCTGTCAAGTGTGGTGGGCAGGCCTCTCCTTTCTTCCCTGAGAACTCATGAGTGAGGCAGGGATGTGTGCTGGCATCCTATTTTTTCAACACTTGGATGGACTGGATACTGAGCCGGACAGTGAGTCATAGTCAATGCGGATGATCAGTCGGCAATATATAGAGCACTGACCTTGACTTTGAATATGATGCAGTGATCCTGACCGAGTCACTAGAGATTCTGACACAAACTCTCAAGGCATTATATAAGAGTCGGAGCCCTTGGGTCTCTTGGGCTAAATCTAAAGTTCAACTTTTTTGTGACTTATTGGTTGAGGCAGTGCAGTCTGTTCAAATGTGTGGCAAGAACAGAGAGGTCTTTGATAAATTCACTTATCTTTGTAGCGATATCTATGACGTTGGTGGGTCAGGCCACATGTTATATCTTTGCCTCGGTCTAGCATATATGGTTATAGATTCTCTCAATAAGTGTAAGTATATGGTGATGTCGATATCTGTGCAGAAGGACTAAGTTATGGAATTTCAAAACACTGATGCTCCCTGACATGGACACTTAACAGTGTTTTGGAGCGATGCATCAACTCCTTTGGTACCAAGTGTCTAGGCAGGTTTCATGGGGTGCTGCTGGAATGACCACGTATCAAACCAGCGCCTACTCTCTGAAACTGATTCAAGATTATGGGTGTATCGTCCATGAGCACCAGCTTCAGCTATATGGGCACGTGGCCCACTTCTTTGAAGTCAACCCTGCTCATGCGGTGGTTTTGGTGGGTGACAACCTTGAGTGGAGAAGACCTCCGGGAAGACTGCGTGACTCATGGTTGAGGGAAGTCGACCATTCATGTCAGGAGCTGCTTGGGGTGGACCGAGCCGCGGCTTGGGAAATCGCGCGGAAAGACCCCCGGGAATGGAGTCGGAGGATGAGTGTAGTGATGCTCCACTACGCCGTAAGCCCTCAGTGAGAAAGACAAAATAAGAGTGAAAAAAGGTGTATTAAATTATTAGGTATATTGAAAATCAGGGTATAAAAAGCTTTATATAATAATGGGGTAGCCTATATTGACAGTGAATGACCTTTCTATCCATTTTTATGAGATGGTTTTACAACCACCAATTTATCTTTATATTATTATGAATACTTGAATTATCCTTTCTTATCCTCTTTATATCCATATTTCAGTGAGTTTATATACTGTATATATCACCTAAAAAGTCCAATATTATCTCCCCATCACAGTGGAAACAGATCAACATGGCCACAATCCTAAATGACCCAACCAAACCAGCCCAAGTTAGTTTAGATTAGGTTTCAATAGGTTAGGCTAGGTTAGGTTAAGGATAGGCTAGGCTATGCTACGATAAGTTAGACTATGTTTGGCTAGGTTTGGTTAAATTAGACTATGCTTGCTTAGTTAGGTTAGATTAAACTATGCTAGATAGAGCCGAGTGGTAATGCGGCCGACTGGTACGCGGGTAGTTGGAGTCCGCCTTTTCACACCGCCCCAAAAATGTATTGACCAGAGGGCATGGACTTCTACACCACTCGCTGCAATGCCAGATAATAGAAGTGTATTAGACCAATGTTGCATGTAGACAAGTCCCGACTTTTCCGTGTTGTGGCCGACTTTGGAACTTTTGGGTTTACCGTGTCCAAACGAAACCATGTATAAAAAACGTGTGTATATCGAGACCTGACTGTACATACTAGAAAGAACTGGCATTTGACTGGGTCTAGGGGGTATTTGTTTAAGGGGGGTGACCTGTTTTAGTTCTGTCCTTTTCTATCTTTCTCTGGCTTGTATCCATTCAGCCCACTGTTTTAAGACGTTTATCCCCATCCAGCTGTCAATTTTTTACTGGTGAGCGGTAGCGAGCCAGCATTTTTGATATTTTTGTTTGACAGCAGGCTAAATTTGTACATTTATCGATGGAAAAATGTCTCCGGCAAAGCCGGATTTCTTCATATAATGCTGGCTCGTTATCGCTCGCCAGGAAGAAATCACACCTAGATGGGGATAAACGTCTTAAAATAGTTGGCTGAATGGGGCCGAATGGATACAAGCCAGAGAAAGAGAGAAAAGGACAGAAATAACAAAAAGCAGGTCACCCCCCTTAAGCTCCATGGAGGTCTAGAGATGAAACTAAAATAAAAAATAAAATTATACAGTAATATATAAATAAATAGACCAAACAACAAGCACTACCACCTTAAGTGACCCTCTCCCGTGAACAGGTACAAGCTAGATAATGGAATGACCTGCCTCGGCATATGGAAGTAAACGAATGGGATTCATTCATGGCCACCCTCTCAGGAATTAAGGTGTTTGGCAATAGATAGATAAATAGATTAGGATAGGTTGATAGGCTAGGTATGCTTAGGCTAGGTCAGATACAATTATATTAAGTTAGATTATGTTAGGTTAGATTTACTCAGGTTAATCTAAGTTTCGTTGATGTTACTTTTTTTATTTTAATTGATTTGTTTATTTATTTACTTCGAAATGAGACTTGCTATTTTGGTGTGTGGCAATTTTGTTGGCGGCTGTTTAGGATTGTGGCCGCTTTGACTATTTTCTACACATGCTTCATAAAACTATCAAATTCAAGAGCCCATAAATATACTATATTCATTAGGTAACTGGGTGTGCTCAACTGCCTCATGGGGTTCTTTACCCGTGCACAGCTTCTTGCTCTGTACAGGGGCACAGTGCATCCTTGTATTGAGTATTGTTCACATATGTGGGGAGGATCCTCTCACACCGCACTTCTAGGCAAAGTAGAAAGGAAAGCCTTTCGTATCATTAACTCCCGTCCACTCTGCAATCTTTCTCTCTTCGCCGCAATGTTGCATCTCTCGCTATTCTATCGCTACTACAATAATCAGTGGTTCTCAGAGCTTTCCCAGTGTATACCACCTCCTCTACGTAGGATACGTAGTACCCGTCTTGCAACACAATCCCACCCCTATTCTGTACAACTCTCCAACTCAAGAGTGAAACGATACTTCCAATCTTTCTTCTATTCAACAGCTGAGCTCTGGAACTCTTTCCCTGAATCCATCTTTCCCTCATCCTATGACTTAAATTGCTTCAAACTCCGTGTGTCCAGATATTTTGGCTGGAACATTCCTTGGTTTCGGCCATGTCACTCTTTCAACTCTGGGGGAGGCACTCGTCACAGGCATTTCTACCTTTTGTCTCCCTCATCCACATAGAAAACAAAAACTGATTAAAAAAAAGTATAGCCAACTTGGACTTTACAATAATAGAAGAGTGTATTTCTTAACACTATCTGGTGCTACGTCTTGGGGTTTATTATGATACTGTATTACAGTATTAATTATTGAGGGTTCTGATTGCTTTTGTAATTTTCGAGCAATATATTATTAGTTTGCCTCCGACGCTACGAAAAACACCTCCCTAGGCACACTTCAAACTAAAAAAATGCTTCCCAAACCCCCATTAGGCTAAATAAGTAAATTTTTTGGTAGAAAAATGTCCCAGACGAAGGCCAGTTTCTCCTAAATTGCAGGCTCGCTATCACTCACCCAGAAAATAATCGAGAACTGAAAGAGCTGATATGTTTTTATAGAGGCCAAGTAAATAGGGTGATGTGTCAATAAATCTTCACAATAATGGAGTGAAATACGGAAAATCCATAGAGACCCGCCTCGCACCAAATAGGGTTAAGACAATATAATTATGTACTTACAATTTAACTTTGACTTAATTTAAGGGGGGTGACTTGCTTTTTTCTCTCTTTCTCTGGCTTGTATCTATTCGGCCCCATTCAGCCTACTGTTTTATGATGTTTATCCCCATCCAGGTGTCAATTTCTTCCTGGCGTGCGATAGCGAGTCAGCATTGTATGGAGAAATCCGGCTTTGCCGGGGAAATTTTTCTATTGAAAAATGAACAACTACTGTATAGCTTGTTGTCAAAAATATTTTTAAAAATATGCTGGCTCGCAACCGCTCGGCAGGAAAAAATCGACACCTGAATGGGAGTAAACATCTTAAAACAGTAGGCTGAATGGGGCCAAATGGATACAACCCAGACAGAGAGGGAGAGAGAGAGAAAACTATATAAACCGAGGCCGACCACCTTAAACTTGATAACTCCAATTACCATCCCAGTTAGGTTGTTTGGGGTTCAAGGCGTACTATGGCAATAATCAAGGGTAGAACATGGGTGTGAAAGGGGTATAGGCTATGGGCTTATTGGGTATATTGGTGATTTACCTCTTTAACTAGTATATGATGGGTTTATTACCACCAATATACAGTTAAATGGGTAGATTTTTTTAACTTTATATATCCATTTCATATCCATAACTAATGAGAGTTTAATCATCAGAAAACAAGAACGATTAACTCATAAACTGCGAAGCTATGGTAGTTCAAACCCTCCTGCCAAGCGAAGGTATTTGGTTCTATTCTGACAAAAATCGTCATAGTACCATATATATAATCATTACTTATCCATATGCGCCTATTTTGCTTTAATTATGAACATATGAACATTTAAGAGCAATAAAAGAAGTGGGAATAGCATTTGGGGGGTGAAAAAGACGTATTATTGCCGCAAGGTTGTATCATGAGGCGAGAGCTGGAACAGCATATATGCTCCCTTCCCGAGCTCTCAAGCGACACTGAGGCCTTACACTACAAGTCTCTCTGTTGCAAGGATCTCTAGCTGCCTCGCCCGTGTTAAAGAGACCGTGTGAGGGAAATTCGTGCCAAAAATTACCCGAATAGAGGGGGAATAAGAGGTAAAATAGCTGATAATTGAGGAGCGGGGAAAGGGGTGGGGGGGGGGGCACATGTAGGAGTGGTAGCAACTTGCAAGTAATGGAGGGGAATTGTATCACTTAATCACAAATTGCTTTGTTTTGAGTGCCACTGGGGTGTTTTCTAAGTTTTTTTTATGCTCTGGATCTATTGAGGACGGTCGCAGTGCACCAGAAAAACCTCTATTGAGGACGGTCGCCATTTATGAGTTAATTAAAAGACACTTTGTCCAATTTAGGGGTTCTTTTCCTTGGCGAGCAATTTAGGCTCCAATTTAGGAGAATTCAGCCTTCGGCTGAGGCATTTTTATACCTCATAATATACAGATTTAGCTTGATGATAGGTCTGAGGAGCATTAGTATTTTTGTTTATAGCTTGAATGGAGTCTAAGGAGCGAATAAAAAATGCTTGGAAATTGCAAATAACATAAGTCTCAATAATAATAATAATAATAATAATGATATTAATGATAATAACAAATAAGTAAATATAATAATTAATAATCATGATACAAATTATTACAATAATAATAATAATAATAATCTATCTATCTATCTATTGCCGGACGCCTTACTCCCCTTACGAGGGTGGCCATACACAGAATGCCCCCAAGCGGACCTATTCCCTGTGAGAGGGACAACCCGAGCCAGTTTAGTGAAGGACTTACAGGATTGACCACTCAATTCAGGATCCGCCCGACTCCGAGGCCCTCTGCGTATCATGTTAGTACTATTTTTCTACAGTGGTGTTCGGCTAATCCATCCACTAACCTGCCTTACCCTTAGGTAAACAGTACAGATTTGTATCAGGTTTACTCCCCTAGACAGGTTGCCAACCAAGGCTGACGAGTCCCATCCACCCGGATTTGTATAAGGTTGTCTCCCCTAGATGAGTTGCCGACCAAGGCTAACGAGTCCCATCCACCCATAATAATAATAATAATAATACTAATTAAAACAAATTATATAAATACTACTACTACTGTACTACTAATAATAATTAATTAATAATGATAATAATAAAACACACAATACCTTTCTAAATCATTGGGTGAGGTAATTAATGTACAGTAAACTTACTTGCAGGCGAGATTACAGCCGCAAATACTCTGGTCGGGTTTCTTGGCGTAGTCTTGTAGGACTCCAAATACACAGACTGAGTCATTACCTGAAATGGAGGGTGGGATTGTAGGTCATTCATTATAAGTAGGCCAGACATCGTAACCCCTAACCTCTGTAACTCAACAAAGGCTAAATCAAATGGACTGTAAATTTCCACACATATTCCCTGGCTGACCCATCCCAAATAGTACAAATATCAGCTCGATTACTTAAGTTGTTTGTGAGTTATAGAGGTTAATGGTCAAGATTTTTGGACTAATTACAATGAATATACATTAGTTTAGTACTATGGCCGATTCCTCAACATCTCCACACCCAAGACGAATTGCATCAGTGGTAGTGATGCCAAAGAAGAATATCCAAACTACCCATCCAATACAGTCCTCTTCAAAGTCAACCACCAACAGCACAAAGCCCAGTTCTTCCGCCCAGCTGCCCCGACCTACTACCTCACTAATCATCACTCCGATTCCTCTCCCAACCAACCCAGGGACCAACCACCGTCTCCTACCTGTCCTCTTACCATTCATATCTCCTTTACCTGCCACCTCAGATCCAAATGGACACAGAAACCAAAAGAAGATAGAGGCCAGAAAGACATTCTTGCTTTAGAAACCTCAAATTGCCACTGTACTATTTTGCCGGCTATATAATTTTACAATTTAACCAACATACTTAAACATAATTAGATGCAGATATCCCCCCTCCCCCTCCCCCACCATGCCGAAATGTTTTGGGGGAGCTACCACCAGCGGGTCGGGTCAGCATTCAAACCTGGATCCCCACGCTTACGAAGTGAACACTCTCACCACTAGACCAAGAGAAGTACTCCTCTTGTGCTGGTAGCTCACGCAATTATTGTTCATATTTTCATTTAAGCTCTCTGCCACAACTGCTGGCATTATATCACTCTATCGATCCAAGTAGCGAAGACTCCAAGCGATCCACAAACAAGCGAGGCACAAATCTGAGCGTATCAACTACAAGGAGGCTCCAAGAAGACGATAACCAGTGATATCCCTCATTTTTGTCACTTGCCGGCTTAACCACGGTGAGGAGGAAGCGCGAGAACCACCCCATCCGCAGTACACCATGACTATTTACAATTTAACCAACAAACATAAACTTCGTTAGATAAAGATTATGCTACGTATGTATGCTCTCTACCACAACTGTTGGCATTACATTGCCCCAGACCACCGGACCAGTAAGAGTGCCTGGAGTGAACTACTTACAAAATACTGGAGGAGAGAACGAGTCGGTAGCTTGCCCAACTCATCACACTTAGGCCGCATTCCGCTTGAGGGGTCAAGTTGTATTTTGTTTCATGAAATGATTTGTATGCCGCTCGTACAGATCTGTCGTATTCCACTTGTCTGTCCAGTACACTCAAGTCGTATTCTGCTTGTAGTCGTATTCCGCTCACTTCTTCCATGAGCCACCCAAGCCAGCAGCTATAAAGGTCCCAGACGAACGACGAGAGAAGCAGACGAAGTCCTTCTCCAGCATACTCAATTTGCTTTCTGCTTGATAAATTGACTTGTCTTCCGCTCATGACAAAGCAGATGCAGCCCGATTACGGAAAGAAACCTATCCCTTTCCACCCTCCTAATGCCCCTGAGAAAATATAGATTCCCCTAGTCTCATTGCCTACCACGCTAGTAAATCCATAAGATATTGAATGTCAGAGTGACCATAAGTACTGCTATTCCGTTTCGGGATCCCTCCATATGTAAAAGAATAATACAATACACACATTATCTGATTTGCTAAATATACTTATACCTTGAATTACATTGATGGTACCATCAACGTGGACTGAGGTATATCTATATACATTACTGTAGAAGCCGGGGTGCCCGACCCCGAAAGGGGTTGAAATAGGGGAGCTATCCCCCCGCCAAAGGCGGCTTTCTAGGGCCTTTCCTAGCTGATGCTGAGAGGATTGGGTTCTAGTCATGTGGTGATGGGCTGGTCTATCAGAGTGAGAACTGAGCGATCTCTGCCATACCCATAGCTTACTCTAACTGTTCCTTTAACTTATATATTTTCTAGATCTCCAGTGACGGCGTCTTTTCCGTGGATTGACCTCCCAATCTACCAAGATTGGAAGCCAAAGCGTCACATTTTTCCCTTGCCCCTCAACTTTCTCTTCATGATTGCTGAGGGGCACCGGGCCCTGGGTGGGGCTTTGGTTTCCCGGGCGTTTCCGCGCCCTCCTCAGCTCCCCGCCATGGAGTGGCTTCGGTCACCCAGGCTTTATTGTGGTCGGCAGGGAGGGTTCTGTGGGGGCGCTCGGTTGTGGCCTTGGAATTGCTCGGGGCCTTGGGGCTGTTCGGCCAGGCAGCTTGTGGAACAACAACAACAACAACAACAACAACCACTTGTTATACAGCAAATACTTCCTATAACTCCACACATCCCCCAAACCTAAGTCTATACTTATCACAGGTTCTATCCGTGTATATTGATGTACATAATTATGCCCTGAGCATTAACTCAAGGAATGCAAAAATAGGTTTGAATGGACCCATCCCTGGTGCGAAAATCGCGTAAAAAATCCAACTGTCGCAAAACGCAACAAAATGTACATCAATGTGTTGGAAATGCATTTCTGTATCCCAACATGACTATTTTCTTTACAAATAATTATATCGTTGTGGTCAAAAGTTGAAGTAGCTGTCGCGCATAGGCAATCAATCAAAGTTGTGGAGGGGTGGAGCACTTTCGTAATATACCTTATATCTCCACATGTACATAGGTTTGAAGCACAAGGCACATTTGAAGAATTAGGACTCAGAAAGTAGGCAGAGAGAACATTTTGCAAAGGCATAGAGAACATTTTGTAAAGAATACAGTGAGATAAACGTCAGGGCTGCGAGCGAGAGCGAGGAGGGAGTAAACATGCATGCCTCTTCCCTTCCCCTCCCCTCCTTCTCCACTACTTGTAAATTGCTCTGTGATGGTATTGCTCGATCTGGGCTCGGGGCAATACCCAGGTCTGGCTTCCCTCGCTGTTTCTGTTTATGACTCACCTATACAGAGAGCAATCCAGCTAGCTCTCACAAACACCTCCTCCTATTCATTTCATTACACTAAACAAGCACACCACACTTCTTTAAAAAAAAAAAAAAAAAAAAAAAAAAAAAAAAAAAAAAAAAAAAAATGGTGACTGTCACTCTTTCAACTTTGGGGGAGAGACTTGTTGCAGGCAGCTTTGCATATTGTCTCCTTCATACACATATAAAAAAAAAATAAAAAATCATAGTCAGGCAGCTGCAGGTAAGATATTTACTTAAGATAGGGATCTGTACCTTGTGTTTGTAGATATGGAAAAGGCCTATGATAGGGTGCCCAGGGGTGATGTGCAGTGGGCTATGAGAAATCTTGGCATATAGGAGTGGCTGGTATGTGTGATAATGAAGATGTACGAGGACTCACGAACGGCAGTGAGGGTGAAAGGTGTACTCGGTGTTGGAGTTCACCAGGGCTGTGTTAAGCCCTCTCCTCTTTCTTATGGTTCTGAAGGCACTATCTGGAGATTTCAGAGCTGGGCTCCCCAGGGATCTGGTATATGCAGATGACTTAGTACTTATTGCAGAGAGTTTGTGGGATGCCGAAGCCAAGTTCAGAAGATGGATAGAGGGCATGTCAAGTAAAGGTGTAAGGGTAAATATATATAACCAAGGGTTTACACAATAGATTAGGAATTGGAAAGGTAGGAAAAAAGTGGTGTATACCGATGCGATGCGCATATACAGATAAGGGGTGGGTGTGAACTCAATACAGTGTAGCATCTGCAGCTGCTGGGTACACCACGGGAAGAAGTGATGTACTAGAATAAAGGGACCTCTACTGAGGAAGAAGTCTGAAGTTGATAAGTTTGTATGCATAGTATGCAAAGGTGAGCTTGTGTTCAATGACCGGCTCGAGTGTGTTAGCTTTGGCAATAAGGCACTGGAGATGGTGGACAAGTTTTGCTACTTGGGAGGCAACTGTAAAGGCCGCATCATCATGAAATTGTCATCATTATGAGAAGGTTCAGAGACAAGTCTCCTCTACCGCCGCCATTGTTATTGCGTGACTCGGAATTGCCAATGTCAAACATCATATAGAAGTACAGTATATTTATATATTGTATACTGTAAGTACACTAACTTCATTCTCTCTTGCTTACATATATTTATGTTATCTAAATAATTCATAAGTATTTTTACCTAAATTAATTAACTCTCAAAGATGTTCCCCCATTTATCTAACGCTCGCTCATTATGTGGAACTTTCCCTAACTATGGCAACACTGCAGACAAGTCACAAGACAGGCGTGCAGATATCAGGAGTATCTAATAAGGATAAAGGACTGAGGTCTTTTGGCTACCAAATCCCTAGGAGGCGCGCTGAACTGACCATGTGACGTCACGCTTTCACGTCCTATTATCTATCCTCCTTGGACCAACCCCATCTATGCTACAATGCTACATCCTGGAGTGCCCAGTGACTCACACTCTCTGGGACATAATCCAGGACCCCCATCATGATACCCCACAAATCCCCAGGCCTACAACAAGGCAACACAAAACAATATATCGAGGGGGTATTAAACTTCATCAGGGAGTAGGCAATCTCCCCCCCCCCCCCCCCCCCCAGGTAACATTGTAAACTCCACTCCAAGATCTTATTCAATGCATATATTCTCACTTAATTAATGTATGTTCATAACAAAATCATTGATTTAACCTAATACATAATTATGTTCTCTTCTCAATGTATATAATATTTATTAGCTACACACCAGCTTTTTTTTCTTTTCTATGTGGATGAGGGAGACAAAAGGCAAAACTGCAAGTGACGAGTGCCTCCCCTAGAGTTGAAAGAGTGACTGGGCCAAAATTAAAATATGTTCGAGCTAAAATGTCTGGACACACAGAGTTTGAAACAATTTAAGTCATAGGATGAGGGAAAGATGGATTCAGGGAGAGTTCCAACTTAGTTTAGCTAAATGAACACTACTCTCACACCAATGAAAATTGCCTCAAAACACACAATGTATATGCTGGTATGGACTGTAAAAAATACCTATGGTATTATTAAGTCCATTTAAAAAAAAAAAAAAAAAAAATGGTAATGCATTCAACTGCAATGACAAGATCCCAGGTTCAAGTTCCAGGTAGGCGAGACAGATGGGCAGTGTTGTTACACCCTATGCCTCTGTTCTCCCAGCAGTAAATAGTAACCTGGAGTTAGTGGACATTTGTGGCGGTCCATTCTGTTAAGTAATAAAGGTTAACCTGGATAATATACAGTGGCCCATGTGTACCAGGCTGGATCACTCACCTCAGTTATCTAGCACAGGCTCCAAAACATAAAGAGATGAGCGCCTCGGCCAAACGCAGCATAGTGTAATAGGCTACTCCCCTCCCCCCCACATACTACACATGTAGATACAGAATTATGACGAACTCACGATAGGTATCTAATGTCTTGTGTGAGCAGTAAGAACACAAAAGGTTTTACAACTAACTTGTGCTTGGGAGGATTTTAAGTTAGCTATAAAAGTATACTAAACAATTAACCCGTACAGCCCCAGCGACGCGTCTGACGCGTCGGCGATGTATGTAACGCACAGCCCCAGAGACGCGCCTGGCGCGTCACCCTAATTCCGCCGACCGTAACCTCAGGTGTAGCCACTCAAGAGGGCTCAGATTTGTATGGGAACTGTGTACGTATCCCACGCAACCGTGCCGATGGTTGAAAACTCTCAAAGTCCACGTGCGTGCGCGTGAGCGCGCAATAACCTGGTTTATTGGGGTAATTGCCTTCAATTTTTTACTCTTGTAAAATACGTTTTCGGGGGCTCTGTAGGACCATTCTTTAAGCTTTTTGAGCGTTTTTTCGTGGTTTTTCCTTCATTCCTAACCCATTCGCTATTGTTTCTGGAATAAAACCATTTTTTGAAAACCGGCCGGGTTCTGGTGAACAAACATTACAAAACTAGCCGGGACTCCACAGGTTAAAGGTATATATTATAATGAGTGAGTATATTGCTTAAGCCGGTATCACACGAGCGCTTATTCCCTAAATTTTTTTTCCTCAACACTGGTCTGGCAGCTTATGTGGTCAACATAATTATGTAATATTTCGGTTGCCTAAATTCATCTACCATCAGTTTAGTTTCCGATATCAGTGCAAAATGTTCCAGAAATGTTGCCAACAAAATTTTGATCATCGAATGTGGACTATAAAAGCTCTCGTGTGATACCGGTTTTAGGATTTACCTCTCAATCCTTATATTAGATGAATATATTACTCCCAATATACAGTACATTTATAAGGGTATATTATCATGGACAATTCATACTTATATTTATGCCTATATTTTTTTATGACAATGTAGGGTTGGTGTAGCGGCTAATTAATAACAAATAATTTCCCATAAAACGAAACGACTAATAAAATTGGGGGGGGGGGGCAAGCGAGACAATTTTATCTTAGTGGGTAGAATGAAGATAAGTATAGAATGAAAGAATGAAGTACAAGGTGACGGGCTATAGCATTAGGGGGTGGGGGATAGCAAGATGAGAAAGAGTGGTCTCAAATGGTAGAGTGAAGGAAAGTGGAGAAAGGCAGAAAGTTATAGAATAGTAAAGAGTGACGGGCTATTATTATACAATGACTATTATTATTATCATACTACGACTATTATAATTATACTACGACTAGGACCTATTACTCTATACTTACTGCTGGATGTAAGGTCGCAGGTCGGGTAGTTGATGAACTTCGTGTTATTATAGATGAGCGTAGGAGGATAGAAGGGGTGGGCACAATCACAGTCGGTCATAAACAACCTCTGCATACAGAACTTGAGGCAGCTCTGATAGGGAGAGGTTATGTTTAGATAGTTACAAGAGCATGCACACACACACACATATATATATATATATATATATATATATATATATATATTACGAAATCATGGTAGAAATGTGAAATGGTCTCGTGTGCAACAAATAGCGTTTATCCGACTGCTTCAGAACAACAGGCTATAATAATAATAATAATAATAATAATAATATTAATACCCTAATAAAAGTGATGTTGAACAATCTATAGCATAACACATATAGGAGGCTTCAAAGAAATTTTCTTCACAAATGTAACAAATATATATTCACATGGTTCATATAATGGAATGGAGTAATCTCTCAATATCATGACTCTGAATTAAATAATTTAATTTTTATAAACAATTATGAATAATCTTTCAATACGGAGAGCTCTACTTCAACAAACTAAGTGTGGCAACCTGTCCATCAGTCGCTTTTTCGGTCTGTGTATCGACCTAGATGGTGCTACCTATTCTTCTGTAGTTTCGACTTGTCACCCCAGTCGAGTTGGCCTTTTCTGTAGCCTAATGAAGGGTGGCGACTTGTCGCTCAGTCGCATGTTCCTGACCGACGACACAGAGCCAGCCGTATTCAGATATGGCGAAAAGGCGAAGAAAAAGGAGGAAGTCGAACCCCGTTCTCCTATTCGGCAAACCCGAAAGGACCCAAAACACTCTTTCCTTTTACTTGCTACACCCGGAAATCAATTATTTTTTTGACCTAGAGTCACCGTAAGTATTTGTTGTTCCCTGTTTTGGGATCCCTATTAAGGTAAAGAATCAAACAGTTCACACACTATCACTTTCATTTTGTCTGATATATTTATATCTTAAAATCACGTTGACGACTCCACCAATGACAATCGAGATATAACTACGTATATTTCATTTGATGTTAAGTCCCCGCTACTCATTCAATTAATTTGTTTTAACTACCCACCCATACAACCTTAATCCATCCCCACAGGTTCAAGTCATTGCCTATTATTGTATATTGTTGTACTTTCATTGCCATATCATATTGATGCCATATTGTCTTGTATTGACCCGATTGTGTCTCATTTGTAAATAAACTATATCCCCTGTATTCGTGTATCTGTTCTACAGTATATATACGTTCCTCCAGTTGGTAAGACTCACCTTCCCTAAAATGTTACTTTCGAGTTATTTAAATGCGTGATAAGATAGCTTGGAACTCGGAATTTTAATAACAATAACAACCCAACCAAGCCATTACTTACCGAGGTGGTATATACATCCAAAACCATTCCTGTCTTATACAGGGTTTCATCCCAGTAGTTGAGACACTTGGATGTGAATGGGGCACGGAGACGCTTGATCACCATCTGCAATACAAATAAATATATCACACCATACATATTTACCTATATAAAGTTATAGAGTTTATTTGTGTCCCACTATCACCCAATCCCTTGGGACTGAGAAGATGGGACTTGGCTGGGGCACTCATACTACTCAGGGGGAACTAGGGATGGTTTATGTTATGTCCAGTTCTTCTACGGAACTAGGGATAGTTTATGTTATGCTCAGTTCTTCAACATCAACCCCCTCAGCCCAGTCCTTCTACATCACGGTTCTTCAACATCAACCCCCTCAGCCCAGTCCTTCTACAGCATGGCTCTTCTACATCAACACCCTCAGCCTGGTTCTCTAAATCAACACTCCAAGATGACTCGCATCAATCGTCGTGGTATCAGAGAAAAATAAGCAAGCCTACCACCAAACACCGTTCTCTCTAGAGCCAGCAGCAGCTCGGATCTTCTAAAACATTAGCCCCTCTTCCGACTCTTTCCCCGCTGCCCCAGGGGACTGTTCACCCCTTCACACCTGATCACTCATCTTCCCTTTCATCTGTACCTGCTTGCCTAGGGCCAAAAGGTCACAAAGGTCATAAAGCACCAAGGCCAAGGAAACTTATTCTAGCTCCTCAGAGCAGCAAGGGGAGCGAAAATCATACGCAATACTAGGAGAGAAAGAGTTGGTAGTTCACCCAAACGGGCTCTTCCAAGTCGGGTTCCACTTGGGGCTACATACTCGAGTCGTATTACGCTCGAGGTGTCATGTATCCCGCTTGACATAGCGAGTCGTATACCGCTCACTTCTCCAATATACTCGAGTCATATTCCGCTTGAAGTGCCAAGTCAATTTCCGCTTGACAAAGCAGCTCGTATTCCAGCTGCATCACCTGCATTCTCGAGTTGTATTCCGCACAAGGAGTCAAGTCGTATTCCGCTGGACAAAGTGAGTCAAATGCTGCTCACATCTTCAGCTAGCCAGCCAAGCCAGCCCACCAAGCAGGCCTATGAGAAAGAAGAAAAAGAAGAAAAAGACAGAGAAAACAACAACACTTTCCACTTTCCACCCCTGCGAAAATACAGACTCCCCTGGCATCTTTGCCTGTCACTCCAGGCAAATCAATAACATTTTGAAGAGAGTTACCATAAGCATTTGTTGTTCTTTGTTTGGGAGTCCCTCTTAACCTAGGGAATGCTACAATCATGTTTTTTAAAGTGCCGCCAGTGCAAAAGGTTTGGCTTTAATTCTGACAAATAAGTTATACTTTCCATATAAAGCAATGTTACTGCTCCATATGCACATATTTTTACTCTCACAGCCCACTGGCACAGGTTGGCATTTCTCTCTCTGGCATAGGGATGCGGCGACCATACCGCCCGCCACTTTGGTGATGCAATCAGCTTCTGGAGCAGTGGATCACTGGCTCCTATCTTCAGAAAATTCCTGTGCTTCGTATGCGTCCAGCCAGGGCCCCACTGGGGTAAAATAATGAAATTGCAAAACAGTGGTGGAACTGCCATCAAGGTGAGGGACTTCTCTGAGTCTGCTCCTTCAGTGTTCATGGTCATAATCCACTTAGTGGAAATGGCACTATGGAGTGGGTCAGTCGGGGCATGCATGGGAGCGTGGAGGCAGTTTCTGCCATGGCCATTCCTTTTTGGGGCGTTTCCTCTGGAAATGTTGCGTCAGATTTGATGATGATGACATATTTTACTTGTATAATGAATATTTTTTTTTTTTTTTTTTTTTTTTTCTATATTCCAACTTACTTCCTCTCGGGCATAGGCTGAAAGCCTTAACATTCACCGCTTTACAATGAACAGTGAAGCCCGTGAGGTCTTGTTCCAGTCTAGGGAGTGAGACATGTGAAGCACGTAGAGTACAACGAGCACCTGCCATCTTGCCTTCACATGAGGCACGGTGCTCACTCATGGCCCGAAACGACCCCATCTCTGAAGCCATCTCGTTCCCGTGCTTCACTGTCTCACCACCTACACTCGGACTCTCACACACACACAACGCCACCTGTTGAGCAGATAACTCACCAGGCATTGCACCCCTATAGCATATTTTGAATATGGGAATATTCATACAGTGCTATTTAATCAGGGAACAATGAGGGTATTTTATTGACGTTTCGGTGGGCTTGTGGTAATGCACTGATACTAGGTACAGCACAAATTCCATCCCAATAATATCTTCCCATTGATACATCGGGATTTGAACCCGGGACTTTTGGATTACCAGGCCAGTGGCAAGACCACTCCACTACACCTCCCCTGTCATATGAACGTTGAATAATCAGAAAATAGGTGTTAAGAGGAAATATCCAGTGAAAAAACGTATTATTGAATTTATTGTGACAGGAGGTGAGGCTGGAGGCATACGAGGGAGCGTGACATAGATGTGCCTTCGTTGCTTGTCTGAGGCATATTGAGCTCTCAGTTCTCTACCACGCATGTGAAAGGAGGCGGGAGGCAGGGAGAAGGTAGGGGAGGGGGAAAAGATGTAATTTAGGTGGGAGTTGAGAAGAAAGATTTAAATTGGGAGAGAACATAAACAATATTCTACCGCTATTACAATAACCAGTGTTCCTCAGAGCTCTTTCAGTGTATACCACAGTATATACACATTTGGGGGGAAAGTAGGAGGTGGGGGAGGGGAAACAATCTATCTACTTATATATTACTTCCATTTCACTGGCTCTGGGTCATATTTTTTTTTATTTTTTTTATGGGCTATCTTCCGAAAGCAGCGTCCCATTCGCCCAGTAGAACATTTCGGAAGGAGTGTCGCATCTGTTAGGTTAGAGTATAGCTCATCCAAAATCACATCCTTGGGTGGATGGGAGTTTGGGTGGATGGGACTCGTTAGCCTTGGTCGGCAACCCTTCTAGGGGAGACAACCCTACACAATCCGGGTAGACAGGACTCGTCAGCCGTGATCGGCAACCTGTCTAGGGGAGCAAACCCCACTTAAACCGCCTGCTGCCTTGCAGGTTAAGCCCATCTTGGCAAAGGCTAGGCCCACAGTCAACAACTGTGGTTGGGGGCTAGTCAGAGCAGGCATCTGATGTAAAACATGCTTCAAACTCGTCTAATGGCGGCTCGCTGACGCGGAGGGATCGACCTCAGGTTCAGCTCTGGCCCCCTGGGGGTGCATCCTGATCAGGAGGACCTAGAGGGTACAGGGCATAGTGTTTTTCACCATCCACAGACTGGCACTTTCCGCCTAGAAGTACAGGGGCCCGAACCCGGAGGTAGCGCACCGGGAGGCTGCCCTATCACTAGGCGCATAATACCGGGCCAGCCATAGTACTGTGTGCGCGCACGGATTGCGTCCTCTGCGGTTGGTTCTGGTGGGGTGCCCCAAGGCCACTAGGTTCCACCCCTATTAAGATCTTGGAATGGCCTTTGGGTGACAACTGCCCGGGGTTGCCTGGAGCTAGATACTTGGGGATAGTGACCTCCAACGTTGGCAAAAAATACCAATCATGACTAAAAACAACTATCAAAGAAAACGTAAGTCTGTTGATATAAAATCGCAAAGGGACACTACCGCAGATTCTTCCCCCAAGATTAGGTTCGGAAGTGTGAATGTTGGTACTATGAAAGGAAGCACAAGCGAGATTGCGGAGATGCTAGAGAGACGACGAGTTGATGTATGTTGTGCCCAGGAAACCCGGTGGAAAGGGGGGAGTGCGAGGTGGATTACGGGTAAAAATGAACGCTTTAAGTTTATATGGAAGGGAAATGAACATGGTATGGGAGGGGTGGGTTTCCTGGTGGCAGAGAGGTTGGCAGATTGTATTATAGAAGTTAAAAGGTTTAATGAAAGACTGATTTTACTAAGAATGAAAGTCCGGGTGAGAGTCATAGATGTTATATCAGCATATGCACCCCAAGCAGGCTTAGCTAGAGATGTCAAAGAAAGGTTCTGGAATGAATTACTAGGGGTGGTTGTCGGATGCAAGGAAGGGGAGGTAGTAATTGTGGGAGGAGACTTAAATGGACATGTCGGGGCAGGTGCCGACGGATATGAGGGCGTGCACGGAGGACAGGGTTATGGCCGTATGAACCTGGGAGGCGAATACATACTGGAGCACTGTACTGCCACAGGGATGGTGGTGTGTAATACTATGTTTAGGAAGAGGATGAGCCATCTTATAACTTATGAATCAGGTGGTTCCAGTAGCCAGATAGACTACTTCCTTATCAGCAAATCTTACAGGAAATGGGTTAGAGACGTTAAGATCATACCAGGTGAAGAATGCATCCCCCAACACAAGCTCCTAGTATGTGATATGTGCCTAGGTAGAGTTCCTGTTAGAAAGAAAGTTCATTTGCCAAATAGGAAAGTATGGTTGCTGGAAAAAGAGGAGTACAGAGACAAATTCCACAACGAAATGATGGAAATCGAAAGGAGAATGGGCATTAGGCCAGATGTTGATAGCAAATGGAACTTTATAGAGCGCAGCCTCCTCGATACCACAGACAAAGTCTGTGGCAAAACAAAGGGGCCACCCAGACATAAGTTCTCCTGGTGGTGGAACAACGATGTCGAAGCTGCAGTCAGAGAGAAGAAGAGATGCTTCAAAGTATGGAAGGAAGGTGGCAGCAAGGAAGAATACCTGTCCGCCAAACGTAATGCTAGAAGGGAGGTCTACAGGGCAAAGAAAACCATACAGGATAGCGTAATAGAACAAGTTTGCAGCACTAATAATACCAATGGAGTTTATAAATTAGCTAAGAATGTAAGGGACAGTAGCCAGGACGTCGTGGGTGTAAGATGCATAAATAATGACAGTGGCGTGACTGTTTACACAGAAAAAGAAATCAGAGAGGCGTGGAAGGAGCATTATGAAAGACTGCTTAATGTGGAGTTTGAATGGAACAGGGAACAGCTCAGCACTGTAGTCCCAGTACAAGGCCCTCCGCCTTTGATAGGGTACGACGCTGTTAAAAGTGCTATAGATAAAATGAAGTCAGGAAAAGCCGCTGGGAGCTCCGGCAATGTTGCTGAGATGCTAAAAGCAGCTGGAGATATTGGGGTAAAATCGGTCAGAGCTGATTAATGCTATCATAAAGGAGGAAAAAAGACCCGATGCTTGGCAGGAAAGTGTTATAGTAAATATATATAAAGGCAAGGGTGACTCCTTAGACAGGGGAAATTATCGGGGTTTGAAAATGCTCGATCAAGTCGTGAAAGTCAGCGAAAGGGTCTTTGAATGCATAATCAGGGAAAGTGTTGCTATCAGCGACATGCAGTTTGGATTTATGCCGGGACGTGGCACAACTGATGCTATCTTCACTCTTATGCAAATGCAAGAGAGGTACTTAGAGAAAAACAAGGAGTTATACCTACTTTTTGTAGATCTAGAGAAGGCCTTCGACCGGGTGCCCAGGGAGGTAGTGCAGTGGGCTATGAAAAAACTTGGAGTAGAAGAATGGTTGGTGCATGTGATAATGAGAATGTTTGAGGGGTCACAGGCAGGAGTTAGAGTAAACGGGGGCCTGAGTGAAGAGTTCCCAGTGAAAGTTGGAGTTCACCAAGGTTCAGTTCTGAGTCCATTACTGTTTGTCAATGTTTTAGTCCTGGAGGCTCTGTCAATGGAATTTAGGACAGAACTCCCATGGGAGATGTTATATGCAGATGATCTAGTTCTTATCGTAGATAGTGCGCAGGAAGCAGAGGCGAAGTTCAAAAGATGGAGGGATGGTTTGGCAAATAAGGGTCTAAGAGTTAACATAGATAAAACAAACGTCATGATTAGTGGAGTAGGGCATGGAGCTATGGAAAGAAGCGGCGACTATCCATGCGCAGTATGTGGGAAGGGGGTGGGAAGTAATTAAATTCAATGTTGTGTCTGTAGTGACTGGGTACACAAGAGATGTAGTGGAGCTAGAGGGCCTTTGACAAAAATCATAGACTTTGAATGTGCAGTGTGCAAGGGAGATCTTGTATTAAATGACCCGCCTGTCAGTGTTGATTTCGACAGTGTAACGCTGGAGTGTGTGAATAAGTTCTGCTACCTGGGCGATACAGTTTTCGCTGAAGGTGGCGCTGAAGCTAGCTCCATTGCTAGAGTCAGAAATGGCTGGGGAAAGTTTAGAGAGCTGTTGCCACTCCTGACCATGAGAGGGCTCCCACCCCACCTTAAAGGGAAGGTGTATACCTCATGTGTTAGGAGCGCGATGACCTTTGCCTCGGAGACGTGGCCGGTTAAAGCGGAGGATGTCAATAGAATGGAACGGAATGAGAAGAGAATGGTGAGATGGATGTGTGGGGTTAATCTTAGGGACAGGGTATCGAGCGAGGAATTGAGAAGGCGTCTGGACATTGGGAGTATCAGTGAAGTGATGTGCACGAGCCGACTTGGTTGGTTTGGACATGTGGAGAGAATGGATGATCAGAACTGGGTGAAGAAATGCCGGACTGTGAACTTGGGGGGAGCTGCGCGTAGGGGTGGACCTAGAATGACGTGGGCTCGGGTACTCCGGTCCGATCTCAAAATAAAGAACTTGACAACAGAGGCAGCCCTTGACAGGGCCGCCTGGAAAGCTGCCATTTAAGACGTGAGACTGTAACCACAGTCTCTGTGGACAAACGGTCTTTAAACTTGTATGTATGTATCCTGTTTTTGTCACCCTTTAAAGTATGGTTAATTGACAAATAATGCATATGTGTTTCGATTTGTTGTAATTTTTTACTTTAAAATAGTAAACAAATCAACAAAATATTTCAATTTTCAGGGGGTGATGTCACAACAGGACACTCTCAGGATAGAACGACGATACAAAGGCCAGTCTTGCAAATCATTGTATGTGGTCAACACACTAACTAATGCTACACAAGGTGCTAAATTATCCACTAATCAATCCACTTCTAAATTAGATATTATTCTATGTATGACAACAAATTTACCTCCAGCCGAAACTGTTGTACTCACCCACATCCTTAGACAGCTAATAATACCTCTCCAACAGAAAGAAAAAGACTCCCAGCTTGGTCCCAGGTTTACCAAAACAAAATACTAAACACCGCTAGATTCTTTCTCAAAAGTTGCAAGAATGTTGCTAGATAGTAAGTAAATGCCAAAACTCGCTAGAATAATACCATAGTCTCTCTAAGGTCGTGTCATATGGCTAAAATTCCCATCATTTTACTGGAATTCATGTCACTAGATGTAATATAATGCTGCTAGATTGAAGTAAATACCTCTAGATCTAGCAGTCGGTTAGCTAAATTGGAAACACCGTTCAGTCATGCAATTAACCCTTCCTAAGTCTTTGCTTACAACTCAGAGGCTATCTTTACAATATAGTGTCCCGCCAACTTTTTAGCATATAGATGCCACTTTGACTCTTGTACTCGCACTGTATATCATAATACGTTGTTGTTTGTACACTTTGCTACTGAACTTACGCTACTAATACTGTACAATTATACTATCTCTTTCTCTATCACAGTCTGTCTATCTAACTGCATCGACTGTTTGACGACTACATTTGAAAGAGAAACTGGAAATTAAGATGATGCCCAGTATCCTGAAGGGAGGCTATGCATGCAGAAATGGTGCCGCGTCACATTCCAGACCTGTACATGCGCGGCCATCCCCCTTATTCGATTTCAACTTAATTATATTCATAGACTACAGTAGATCTGGACTTGACATGAAAATGGAACTTTGCAGTAAGGGACCCAAAATCGAAAAACGAACCCCCATATTCGAACCTCGAAACCGCGAAAATGTAATGTTTTCGCGTTTTCGAGGTTCGAACTTGGGGGTTCGTTCTCCGATTTTGGGTCCCTTACTGCAAAGTTCCATTTTCGTGTCCAGTCCAGATCTACAGTAGTCTATGTTATATTGTATCAACTAACCTAACCCAACCAACTTAACCTAACCTAGCCTACCTAATGCAATAATATTAAGTAAAAATAAATAAAAATAGAATCATGATAAGGTGTGAATGTAGGGGTACCACGGCTACTGCCATGGTCTCCCAGCCTGACTCTAGGGCAGCATTATGTTTATATAGGTACTCTTCCGTCCTAAAATGATGTCACCCCCCAAAATCACAAAATTGCATATATTTAATTATATACGGGACCCAGCCTTCTAGTATTGTCCATAGAGGTATCTTGCACTTGACAATGATAATTCTTGGGATATCTGATAAGGTGAGCTATGTTCTTTAACATAAATAGAATCACAACAACACACATGCTATCCCATTCCAACTTTGTTGAATACACTTATACCTAAAAGTTACATAGACGGTTCCGCTAACACCGACTAAGATATATTTGTATTAATTACTGTAGAAGCCTCCAACACACCACTCGCTACACAGTTTAATACTTCACTTAACCTCCCACACACCAAAATCTAAGTATATATCTATTGCAGTTTCTATTCATTATATATCAATATACAATTGTCCATGTTTATTCTTTTTTCATTCACCAATATATATTAGCTAAACTGATTTTGCTGCTGAGATAGGGAAGAAAAGCGTGAACGAAAGGAACGAAGGAGATGAGACCCTGCAAACAACAACCACCGTCACCACGCCACCAAGACAAGAGGGCACAAGAGCCTCCTCACCACGCTTCGCTCGGGTCGCATGTATTACCCAGGCACTTCCCCCGACCCCAAGAAAGAACATACCTGTGAGGATGTCGACAGACAATGATGCACAAACCAGAGATGGCCACTCAAGACATCGTGGGGAAAGAATAGTGCATACCTCTCAACACACCACGCGCCCTTCTTGCCCTGAGACGCACCACCGCTGTGGCGCGGATTCCCAGAAGGGCTACCGCAGTCGACCCAGACCCTCCAAGCACAGCCACCCCTCTAGCCACGAAATGCCCCACCGAGGAGAAAGACAGAAATGGTAAGACTACCTCAGCCCACCTCATCATCAGTAGAGTTGGAAGGATCTCAATACCACACAGGTCGGATTGATAACCAGAAGACTTGGGCCTGTTAACCGAGAAATTACTTTGAGGGAGTAAGACACTGGTGTAACTACTCGACGCATTTCTCGAAAGTATCTTGGATTTGCTCGTATCCATGTTGGACCACACTGGTGACCACCCAACATCTTTACATTGCCTTGATACAGGAATTACTTTAGCTAGAGTATGCAGTACTGACCAAGCACTCTAGTTTTAGTAAACCTACAAAAACAGTAAGACTGGTTGGAAGAGCGCCGCCGCAGACACTGGTGAAATGGCTTCCTTCTAAGTCAGGACTCGTAGTGGAGGGTGTAAGACACTGGCGAAACAACTCCCTACTTAAGTCCTACGATACGAGAGCGTAAGACACTGGTGAAGCAGCTCGTACTCGTATAAACCCAAGATCCAACATCAAAGTTTTTCCAGAGACTCCTGTAGGAAGTCTAGGTCAAGGACTCTTAGTGGAGGGCGTAAGACACTGGTGAAACGACTCTCTACTTAAGTCCTACAATACAAGAGCGTAAGACACGGGTTAAACAGCTCCTATTCGTATAAAGACCCCAACATCAAAGTTCATCAGAAGATCCTCAAGGAAGTCTTCACTAACTCTGCCACCATCACACGGCAGTATCACCACCACGGACCAGGACGTCGTTGGGAGTACAACGCAGCCGCATCTTCAAAGACCGTCGGAACCTGCTCAACATCTCCCCCTTGAGGCGCCTAGTGGATCCTCGATCGGTCTGTTGCATAATTACCTATCCATGTCTGATGCAACATTGTACCTTTAATCATATGTTACTGTTGAATAAGAACAATCTATGTTTGTACTCTGTGTTATATTATCCTCTATTACTGTTATACCAGGTTTTTACTGGGGTTGTATTGACTTTATAGGTAAGTTCTTATTTGACTGGAGAAGATGAGAACACATAAGAACACAAACACAAAGGTAATTGAGCATAATGTAACACAGAGTACAAACATAGGTTATTCTTATTCACACAAAATCATATGGTTAGAGTAGCAATGTTACATAAGACAGGGATAGGTTTCAAATAGCAGCACGATCGAGGATCCTCTAGGCGTCTCAAGGGGAAGACAAACACAGGTTCTAAATATCTGTGAAGACGTTGCTGCCTGGTATTCCCTACGACATCCTGGTCTGTGGGGTGGTCCTGTCGTGTGACAGTGACAGAAGTTAGGGGCAGACTTCCTTGAAAATCTCTGAAGACTGTAGAGGTGAGGGTCTTACATGAAAACGAACTGTTTCACCAGTGCCTTACGCTCTCGTATCATGGGATTTAAGTAAGGAGCCGTTTCACCAGTGTCTTACGCTCTCTCTTACAATCCAGACCTAGACTTCAGCAGATGGAGACATGATGGAATCTTGGGATTATTATGAAGACGAGCCGTTACACCAGTGTCTTATGCTCTCGTATCGTAAGGACTAAGTAGGGAGTTGTTACACCAGTGTCTTACACCCTCCACTACAAGTCCTTACTGAGAAAGAAGCCGTTACACCAGTGTCTTACACTCTTCCAACCAGCCTTCCTATGTTTGTGGGTTTACTAGAACTATAGCGCTCACTCCATGTGGCATACTATAATTGTAGTAAAGTCCCGTACCAAAGCAAAAGTAAAAATGTTAGGTGACCACCAGTGTGGTCTAACAAAGATACGAAGCAAATCAAAGGTACCTTCGAGAAATGCTGCGTTGAGTAGTTCCACCAGTGTCTTAATCCCTCAAGGCAATTTCTCGGTATAATGTAGATAATCCCAAGTCTTCCATTATCCTCAGCCAGTGCCTTTAGATATCTTTCCAACTGTACCACTTCTGGATTTGGCTGGGGATGTCATACCAATTTCGTCGTTCCTTCCCGCTGCGCATCTCGGGTCTATAAGGGCGGTTGTGCGCAGAGGAGGGTGTGTGTCGACGGTGGTAGCCCTTCTCACGGCGGTGGTGAGTCTCCGGGAAGGATGGGCGAGTGGTTGTTTTGGATTTATGGAAGGTTTTCTCCCCTGGGTGTTGTGGTTGGTCTTCCTTGGTTTTACTGGTTGTGTTAAGTCTTTTCCTAGTGTCGGGGGATGTGGCGAGGTGATGGTGGCGACCAGAGCCTGCCGGGGTGTCCCCGGGTGAGGAGGCTCTTGTGTCCTCATGTCTCGGCGGCGTGGTGACAGGAGTTATTATACTGGTGCTTTCATCTCCTCCTTTGTTTTACTTCCCTATCTCAATTACCTTCGTACTTGTGTTCGTGTTGGTCTCATTTTCCCGAGTCGAGTAAGAACATACCTAATTAGTCAATACAACCCCAGTAAAAACCTGGTATAACAGTTGCGTATTATAAATACACGCTTATAACATTGTTCTTGTGTGCTCTGTTCTATGTATAAGTTCCTCCAGTTAATTATTAAGAAATCATCACACCTATAAAATGTTAACTGAGTACTGTAAATAGCTTGAGAGATAGCCAGAGTTGGCTTTTTAGTTTTAATCAATAAAACATTTGGAACAAATATATTTACTGTACTGATTATACAGTATATATCACATAGGCTTTTACTGGAGTTTAAACCTTGTAGAGCTTATTATCACAGGATCGGGATATGCCCTTACTGGGCTCCCGACCACCCGGAGAGGTTCCGATCTCGGCAGGCAGACATGCAGCAGAGCTGAAACCACAAGCCCGCCCACCACACTTCCAGGCGCACCCTTCATATAAACCGTCTCCCCGGGCCAGGCGCTTGGTGGACTATTATCTAGTCCAACTTGCGCCCGAACCCTTCCCCCAAATGACCACGTGTTCACTCATCTATTCACAAGCATTCTCCATTCATTCCTGTTTATATATATATATATATATATATATATATATATATATATCTATCTATCTATCTATCTATTGCCTGACGCCGTGATCCCCGAAGGGGTGGCCACGAACGAACCGCCCCCATGCACCTCTGTCCCCAGTCAGTCGATGCCCCTCCCCCCAACCAGCACCGCCTTCGTTCATGTAGTTCCTCACTCCATCCTTCCACCTCATATTCGGTCTACCTCTCCCCCTCTGTCCCTCCACCTCGCTCTCGTACACCCTCTTATATATTATTTTGTCTCTATGGAGGCTGTGAATCATTTCTGATGTAACGGGCTTAAAAAATAATTATTCCACTAACTAATAATGAGCAAAAATGACTCAAGTCTATTAAAACATGTTAACAAATTTATTCCCCAATCTTTTATTTTTCTCAAGCGAGCTCACTGAGGAGTGATCACATACGAATGTGCATACCATTTGAGAAAAAAAAATACCGGTACATTTTTTTTTTTTTTTTAAACACGAAATATTATTATTATTTTTTTATTTTTTTGTATTTACTCTTGTCATAATATTTGCAAATGTAATTATTTTAACATTGTTCTTAAAACCAACAACACCCCAAATGAAATTAGTGAAAGCATGTGATTCTCCCAGGATTCGAACCTAGGATATCACATACAGAACTTACACGCTCTAACTATTACACTATTAAGACAGTTATAAGTATAGCACATGACCACGATTGATATCCATTTATCGAATACTGGATATCAATTTAATCATGTACTGTACCCAACTGCACTATGAATAGCCTAATGCTTAAGCGAGAGGAAAGAATATTTTATGGGAAACAGATCACGTAGGACCGACCTCGCTACAATTTCAATTCCCTGGAATTAGTACTGATTAAGTATGCACTGATTAAAAAGACATCAAACACAAAATACTTCAGTTTCTTAATAAGGGATATACTATATATATATATACCGTAAGATAATAGACTCAGCCACGTTGAACTGTTGATTTGATGAACTTGGTTATAATTAGGCAATTAATTAGCTTCCGGTTCGGTTCCGGGAACCGGTATTTTTTGTATTAGTGTCACCGGTCCGGAACGATTTTTTTTTTTTTTGGTACAAGAGCACAGCACTAGTTGTACCTATGCTGTACTGCGGACATGCCCCCGGTTTCACCTCCGACACCCATAAATGACCGTCCAGCGCCCATCACCTCGCAGGTGCGTTGTAGGCATGCAGTACAGCCAGTACAGGTGCATCTGCAGTGCATGGCAGACCTACCTGCGGGTTTACCTGCGGTACCCGCACGCAGGCGCTGGTATGCCGCTGTAGCTGTATATCGTGTACCCTCGTGGATCCGAATTTATCATATTCGTCTTGCTCCTCCGCATGCTACCGAGCATAGCGCCGTGACCCGTAGGTTGACTGCAGGTATATTCACTGATTTGCCTGCGGCAGCCGTAACTGCCACGCCGTTATAATCATTTGGTATATAATCCGGCCTTGGGCGGTCTCGTTTGACCACGTTCACCCCTGTTCACACGCACTTACCTCATCGCCAACAAGCCCGACACAGATCGGGTATAATTATGTGACACCGGCTTTACAGCACTTTCTCTGTAGCCCTTTTTGAGTTACAGAGAATAAGAGTCATGATTGAATACACAATATATAAAATTGTGTGATAAATACCACCCACCTTCCTGACGGCAATACTCGCAGACATTCCTGGTGTGACGTCCAAGCCTTGTTCATCAAGTGAGGGCTTGGTGATGGGTCTGTGAACGGCCATCCTCACACCAATCTTCTCCGTCAGCCGCCGCGGCAGGTAAGTGTCTTGCTCGATGTTCACCACCAGGGTGAGACCTTTGGGAAACGGGCTGAGATGTAATTTGTGTTATATTTGACACTTTATGCTCTTTATTGTATGCATACCTTCTATGTTCTCTGTTCTATGTGTTCTACTATTGAGAGGCCTTAAAGAAACAGGAATAGGGATTCGGACGGCTTTATGTGGTCTGTTGTCTCTTTTCTGTGCCATATTCTGGCCTTGAAAAAGAAGGGATGAATGACAGAATTAGGTAATATTACTGTTTTGTGTATTGCAACTTCAATGTTCCATATAATGTTTGACAATTTATAGAAGAGTTGTTTGACATTAAGAGGGAATATTACTTTTGTTAATGCTTTTTTTTCTCTATGTTCTCCAATATGAACAATTGTTGTATGATGGGGCGAGGGAAAATGCCTTTGTTTAAACAAGTCATGCTATAACATTGATGCCAACTTTCATAAATCCACAATGAACTCCTTTCTTTATTCCAGCCACTGCCAGACAATATCAATCAGCTTAGCATAAGCCTCTCGTAGTGACGGGGCTGACATAATCTGGTTGGTGTTGCAGCAATTGTACCTTTGGCTGTACATTTAAGCTGTTCCATGTCTCATAACAGGCCAACATCCTAGAGTGTAACGCCTATTTATGCAGGAAATGCGAACTGCAAAAATTAGATACCCGGTAAGTAAATTTTGCTTAGGAAGGATATCCAGGGATCCAATTGTGTACAACTATGTCAAAGACTCTTTTAACTCCCACGTATCTAAAACCACTTTACGATAGCTAGAATAATACAAAAGTTTGCGTCTCAATGTGTACATGTGAGTGCTATGTCGTCTGTGTAAGAGGCTGTATGTATCTGGGGTGTGTGGGGTATGGGTAGGTCGTGCATGTATAGGTTGAAAAGTGTTTGTGACAAGACTGATCCCTGAGGGACTCCGATTGAGAAATTTCCGATGTTCGATTTCTTACATGAGCACATCTGCCTATTAGATAGTTGGCCAGCAATCTGTTTGCGTTATTGTGCATGTTTGTGTTGAGAACTTTGTTTGTAAGTTTGTGGCGGGGAATGGCATCAAAAGCTTTAATAATGTAAATTGTAACGAAAAATGCTTTTTGTATGGAGTTGCCCGGGACGGTGTTGGACGAAATAGTTAAATTCTTCAAGTAATTCTTGCCACCTGACTAACATATACTCGGATGACTGCTTTCTTCTGATCCAGTGGAGCGAGTGATGGTCAGTGATTATCTCGACACGGGCGTCGGCGAAGTAGGGGCGGAATGACTTTAAACTGAAGCTTGAGCACTGGGCAATTCTTTTCAGACTCAGTGAGGGTATGGCTGGTGCAGGAGATCAGGTTCTTGGTGGTGCAATTTACTTGCACAAGGATGGCGCCGAAGCCCAAGAGACTGGCGTATATAAGCGGAAGGGCTTGCTAAAGTCATGAAATGCTACGACCGGGGGAGGGTGAACGAGGATATCTTTGAGCTAATCGAATGCTACTTGTTGCTCTGGGGCCCACTGTATGAGTATGAGTGGCCATTCCCAAGGAGGACCAGACTTCTTTGACACACGACGGGGGGGGGGGGGGGGAACCTGGCGATGGCGGCGGTTTTATCAGGGTCTGGAGCTATGCCTGCAGCACTAACGACATGCCCTAGGACTGGAACACACGTGCAGGCGAGGTAACATTTAAGAGGCTTCAACTTAAGTCCAGCTAGACGCACGCGAGTCAACACCTGTCGGAGGCGGTCTAGGTACTCCATCCCAAGTGGCGAAAAATACGATTATGTCTTATAGGTACGCTAAACAGATTTCCTAACTGAGACCGGCTAAGCAGTGTCCATCAACCTTGAAAATGTGGCGGGACCGTTAGTGACACCGAGGGGCAAGACATTACACTGGTAGAGTTTCCTCCGACTAGTGGCGAATGCCGTTTTCGGTTTTGTGTCCTCGGTGAGGGGTACCTGCCAATATCCGAATTGGAGGTTGAGGATTGAGACCCACTGCATGCCGTGAAGTGATTCCAGGGAGTTGTCAATGCGGGGAAGGGGTAGGGCATCTTTAATCGTGGGATCGTTTAGTAACTGATAGTCAACACAAAATCTCATATTAATGTCAAGGGGAATCAGAGGGCTCGACTATCCCTGCCTTTAACACGTCTCGCACTGTCTTCTTCGGCTCGGTGGATACGGGTTCTTTCTCCGGGGGGAGGGGGGGGGGGGGGTTGTCGGATGGGGGACCTTTGGTATGGATGTTGTGGGCCACCAGATGGGTGAGCCCTCTCTCAGAATCATCTTGCGTGAAAAAATCCTCAAATTCTTGTAATATTTTGGATAGCTGAATGTTCTGAGCAGAGGTTATGCCGGGGGGTGGCAGGGAGGGTTCTCATCTTGAATCGAGTTGTTTTTTTGTGTGTCATGGGGCACTGCATTACGGGGTATGTGACCGCTCGCTAGTTCTACAGGTTGGCACTTGCCAAGTAACAGGCCTTTGGGCAAATGGAGAGGGGTGGGGGTTACGTTTGCCATCATGATTAAGCCTACTGTTTTTTGTGAATTGACAAGGGCGTTGGCTACTCGCAAAGTGGGGTCAAGCTTAACATCTGGGGAGAATATCATACAGGCGTCGGAGGGGCGGGGTAAGGGGAGGGCCATATGGGCGAGGTGAGGTATGTATAGCTCCTCGACGAGGAGCACCCTCTGAGTCAGTTCTTCACCCTTCTGATCGGGGCAATTGTGGAAGGGGATGGGGGGTGGGGGATGCTAAACATGTATGCTGTCAGCTTATTTAGGTCTTGGTCAAGGTTTGTGCGTTTCTTGCCTATAAAGTGTACTCTTATGCGAGGGGGAATGCGGGCAATAATGGTAGCCCAGACAAATTTGTTTAGAGGGCCCCTCAGGTTAGATCTTGATTTACTTTTTAATTCTTCTACTTTCCATGATTCCTCCTCAGCGGCATCTTTCACCTGCCCCGGCTAGCCAATCAAAGGGTTGCCCGGGCCCATGCTTTGGCCAATCCGGGGGTTCCTCTGGTGTAATGTAATGCGCTCGATTGCCTTTGCTCGGCCAATGGGGGCACGTGGTGGTGGGAGTAATTTCACCCCTTTCGCTAGTGTTGGGGGTCTTCAAGTCAGATCAGGGGTGTGAGGAGGTTCAGGGATTCGTAGAGACATAAGAGAGGGTATCTTGGCCACTTGTTGCTGCAGTTGTTCCACCCGGGGCTGTTTCCTCGACTTTGGCTATCTCCCAACAAATTAAACCCCGTTGTTAAATAATAGAGGCACCAAAATGGCGGCCAAAAAAAAAAAGATGGCCACTCTCTCATACTACAGGACATAATTTCCGTACTTACTGAATGCTGCCCCGGTAAGACTGATTTTTCTTTTAGTCGTAAACTCGTAGCAGTTACCGTAGATCGCATCCGGATGATTAAGAAAGTTACTGTAAGAAAAAAAATAATAGGTCAACCAATCTATCAAAACAATATATATATATATTAATTAAGGTCAACGACCGTGTTTATCTTGGTAGCTTTATTCGCGATATTTCGGACTATCTTGGTCCAACATCAGGCTTGGATATAGGTCCTAAAAATAAATGTCTCTATAAAGAAACTAATTTAAGTTAAAATCGTTGACCACAAACGTATTAAAAACAGTACGAAAGAATATAATATCCTAATACAGCTAATAACCTATACAATTCTATGCTATTGTCAAGTATATACGGTAGTACTTAAGGAGTCAGGCGTGGGTGCGATCATAATACAGAATTAAATCCTATGTTCACATAATATTGAGGGGGTTACCTAATAGTAAATAATTATTCAAACAATACGACTAAAGAATACTTCTTAAACTTCATAAACAGATTCCATATCAAAAGCATAAATAAAATATATAATATATACTTAGGAACTATAATAATTCTATGTTGTTGCAGGATTGTAGATATACACACAGGCTTGTCGTATTACGACGAGAGACACAGCAGCAGCAGCAGCTACATATGGTACCAAGTTTCCCGCTTTTTTCCTCGAGATCTTCCCGCCATTTTCACGACGAGCTACAGTAGATTCCAGCCTGCAGTCTTGTCACACATCAATCAATACGTGGCTAAAGACATTATTACTTCGTTTCCTGTGCAATGCTTAGGATTACAGGTGTGACCATCACCTATCTTCAACATTCATCAATAATTTATTTGCAACAATATAATTCATCGGTAAGCAACTGTACACTAGTTTGCTCGCCAATATGTCTGATTCGGTCATGCCACGAATGGATTGGTCGAATCCAGATCAAACCAACGAAATCAAGATCTTCAAGCAGTGCTGCAATCTATATTTTTCTATCAAGGACATCAAAAAGGAGAAGCAAGTGGACCATATTTTATTGTTCGCTGGTAAACAAGGACTGAAGCTATTCAACTCATGGGATTTAGCGGAAGAGGAGAAGAAGAACCCGGACGTCGTATGGAGGAACTTCATGACACAAATTGAGCGGAAAATTAACTTCAGAGTGGCCAGATTTTATTTACAAAAATACAAACAGAAGGAAGGAGAATCTATCGACGAGTTCGTATCGCGATGCAAACTACATGCCCAGAAATGTGAATTTACTGATGCAGAGTACCAAGAACGAGTAATAGAGCAGTTCATTGCAGGGACCAGACACACCGAACTTCAGAAAGACTTACTTGGAAAGCCGAAAACACTCACTATGGATCAAGCACTGGATTTAGGAAGAACATATGAGGCTTCAGTGGACTACATGAAACAGATGGCCGACGTTGACAGCAGTTCCACAACACAGGTACACATGATCAGCAACAGACACAGGAGTACAAACGTATGTCTTAAGTGTGGTCGAAACCACAACAAAAGTAGATGTCCAGCATACGGTGCAACCTGCCGGAAGTGTGGTAAGCAGAACCATTGGGAGAAAATGTGCTTATCGGACCAAACAAATCGAGAAAGACTGTTGAAAAAACGCCGACCAAGATCTACTTCAAGAGGACCAGGCTCTACTTCAAGAGGACCAAGACAACATGGCCAATATTCCAAAAATCCAGCACGCGACTCTTCTCACAAATCAAGACAGCAAGAAAATACAAAATCAACAAAAGTACATTCTGTGCGGTATGAATCAGATGATAGTGAAGATTACAACTTTCTTTCCATTGACACAGTGCAAGTATCTGCCATTAGCAAACTCGGGAACGATACAAGAGACGAAGCTTTCACCTCCATTACCACAAAGATACCAGAAAAAAAAGTTATGGCAGATATAAGAGTGAAAATAGACACTGGTGCCCAAGGTAACACGATACCTGTTCGTATGTATCGTCGCCGGTTTCCTGAACGTCTCAATGCAGAGGGCAACCCACAAACAAACAAAGTACAGGGAAGGAGTGTGGTGCTTACAGCGTACAACGGGACAAATATTCCACATTATGGATCGATCAAGTTACCTTGTAAACACAACATAAGTGACTGGATTGAAACAGAATTCTACATAGTGGAGACTGAAGGACCAGCGATACTCGGACTTCCAAGTTCAAGAGCTCTAAAATTGGTAACCTTACATTGTGAAATCAACACCAAAGCAAAATCTGAAAAGAATACAAGCTCTATCAGTTCTGTGGAGGATTTGAAGAACCTCTACCCGGACACTTTCGACCGCATAGGCAAGTTTCCAGGCCAGTATCATATCACACTCAGAGATGATGCACATTCAGTCGTGCATGCACCTCGTAAATTTCCCATCTAGGTGAAAGACGAGCTGAAGAAGGAACTCGACAAAATGGAACAAAGTGGTGTTATTGTGAAGGTAACAGACCCGACTGACTGGGTGAGTAGTATTGTCTGCACAAGCAAAGCCAACGGAAAATTAAGGATATGCCTGGATCCAAAGGACCTGAACAAATGTATCAAGAGATGTCATCATAAAGTGCCAACGGTAGAAGAGATAACCTATAAGCTAGCAGGTCCCAAACACTTCAGCAAGCTTGATGCAAAAAATGGGTACTGGTCAGTCGGATTGGATGACCCTAGCACAAATCTTACAACTTTCAACACCCCATTTGGTCGCTACAAGCATCTTCGTATGCCATTTGGTCTTCTGATGTCGCAAGATGTGTTCCAAAGAAAGATGGACCAGATTTTGGAGAACTGTGAAGGTGTCATCAGTATTGCAGATGATGTGGTGGTATTCGGCAGAACTAAAGAAGAGCACGAGGAGAATATGCACAACCTATTTAAAGTAGCCAAACAGTATGGGTTAACATTCAACAGTGAGAAGTGTGCCATTGACGAGAAACAAATTAAGTTCTTTGGTACATTGTATGACAGTCACGGATCACACCCCGACCCAGAGAAAGTGGAGGCTATCAAATCTCTCCCTGTGCCAAGTAGCCCAACTCAACTTCAGGAATTCTTGGGAGTTATAACATACATGGCTCCTTTCATCCCAAAACTGTCAACTGAAACGGCAAACCTCCGTGATCTTCTCAAGAAAGAAGCTGATTTCACATGGACTTCTTCCCACACCAAAGCATTTCAACGAGTCAAGGATATACTGTGTAAAGAAGTCACACTCTCATACTTCGACACCAACAAGTCAGTTACCATCCAAGTAGACGCATCACAGAGAGGACTAGGAGCAGCACTCGTCCAGGATGGCAAACCAGTCGCTTTTGCCTCAAAATCACTATCTGCTACAGAACAACGTTATGCCAACATCGAAAGGGAAATGTTAGCTGTTGTTTTTGGATGCGAGCGTTTTCACACGTATGTATATGGTCAACCATTCACAGTAGAGAGCGATCACAAACCCCTTGAAATGATACAACTAAAAAACCTGACTGCAGCTCCCCCTAGGCTCCAGGATGTTGTTAAGACTCCAAAACTACGACGTCAAGATAGTCTACAGGCCAGGCAAGGAAATGTTGTTAGCTGATGGATTATCCCGTCTACCTTCAACGATGGACAGCCACATCAACTTGGATGTTCAAATTAGTTTCGTGCAGTTTAGTAGCCAGAAAATTGATCAGTTGCGTGATGAAACAGTGAAGGATCATGAACTATCAGAACTAAAGGGATATATATTTGCGAGTTTGGGTTGTCGTCCATGCTGCCACTATATAATAATTCTATGTTGTTGCAGGATTGTAGATATACACACAGGCTTGTAATGTAGTTTAATCAGCTTGGGTAGATATTACAACAGATGTTTACAGGTCGAGAGCTGAGCTATAACTGGCAGCTAATGCTGTCTGAGCATACTGAGTCAATCAGTGCGAGTGCGCAGGTTGAGTGAATCATTATGGAAAATGGAATACTGAAACAATTTGAACAGGGAGACTAAACTAAATAACATATCATGACCGGAACAAACTAAATTAAAATAAACTAGAAATGCGAATTATGAGAAAATACTCTTTAGACACTAAACGAATTAAACCGATCCCTAATATAATGAAAGAGATATACATTGAACGATAATTTAATGAAAGACTATATGCTACTAACGCTAAACGAAAACAATGAATCCTAGCATAATATAATTTACATACATGCGTTTAGCTCAGGTTTAATCTTATTTATATAATATTTGTCACCGATAAGGGTCTCTGTTCTATTAGAAAATCTACCTATGATTTCAAAATCTTTTTCACCAAACGTGTGGTCACATTCATGAGAAAAAACCCGAATTGCCGAAAATTGTTGCTTGTGAAGGATCTGTCCCGTACGAACACTCCTTCCAACATGTTCAAATACTATGCTCGGGTGGAGCATCCGACATATCTCATAGGACAATGAGGACATGTGAACTTATAAACAATGTTGGAAGTAATGTGGTTAGGGATCTATGGGAATTATATGGGTAAAGACTATCTCAATGAACCTTCTGACTTCCATATACCCTTCCTAATCTAAATATAATCCTCTAACAATAGCCAGAAAACGGAAAAGAAATGCCTAATTGGATCTTGCAAGGGTTAATTTTACGGATATTTATAGTGTGATAATCTACTCTATCTCACCTGTTGTAGTCGCATTTGTTCCCCATGAAATCGCAGTCCAAGATAAGATCGTTAACTTGGTGCCCGAGTTTCTTTGTGATATTGGGTGAGAGGGACATGTAGATAGCCAAGAATTCCATGTTGCGGTCGATGCGTTCCGAAGGGCTGGTATATACGCGAGGTATAGTCCGGCGTGGAGGTTCGCCGTGTTTCTTGGAATCATCGTCGTCACGTTTGCTTCTGGGCTGAATACAGAGCGGGAAGAGATGGGAGGAGGTAAGTAGCTGATTCAAACGTCTCTCTGTTCCTGTCTATGTCTCTCTACCTCTCTCGCTCTCTCGCTCTCTCTCTCTGGAACGCTTGTTTTAGCACTGTATGCACACACACACACACACACACTCTCTCTTTCTCTCTCTCACACACATTCTCTCTCTATATATTTCTCACTCACACTCTCACTCTCTCTCTCTTTCGTAAATTTATATTTCCACGTGTGAATTATACATAATTCTAAAAAACAAAACAAAAAACTTCTGGTTACTCTTACGATAACCACTTCACTATGTACTCTATTCTGGCCACTGTTCATCTCTCTAATTAGGCTAATATTCGACGATATCAAACTGCGTAGGAATGAATGGTGGAAGTGAAGGGGGTAGTACTTGCTTTTTGATCTATTTATTTACAGTATATACTTATTTATTCATTTAGTTTTTAGTTTCCTTGCTAGACCTCCATCAAGCTTAGCAAAACACCCCCTAGACCCCCTTTCAAGATAAATTTGTACATTTTTCGGCAGAAAAATGTCCCGGCCGAAGGCCGGTTTCTTTTAAAATTAGAGGCTTGCTATCGCTCGCCAGGAAAATATCGACACCTAAAGGGCACAAATGTTATTAATATTGACAACAAAGTGAGGCGAAAGGTCTTAAAATCACCAAACTAACGGATAGAAAGTCTTAAAACCTCAAAACTGATATGCTAAACATGAAAGAGAAGGGGATCCATAAAAAGCGAGTACTACCCTCTTAATGGAGATGGTGTGTAATTACGCTTCCGAGAGAGGAGACCAAAATTGAGTAAACTATTCTAGTGTTAGCAACTTAGCTACCACAACAAAACTGCGTCATGTTAACCCCTTCTGTGGTAGTGAAAAGGGTTAAGTTAGATAGTTCGAAGCCTGTTAATTGTTGGAGGCCCTTTTTAAACTGAATACAAGTATTTATTAGTAGCCAGAATAAAGTTTAAAAGACGTCTCTGGTACAGAAGGGGTTAAGGGGAAATGGTCCATGTTTTGGTCGATCTTTATATGTATAGCTTATTTTTCTAGTTTCCTTTCTAGACCTCCATCAAACTTAGAAGAAAAAAAACCCAAGATCCCCTTTCAAGATGTATTTGTACATTTTTCGGTAGAAAAATGTCCCGGCTAAATACTGGTACCTCTTCAATGACAGACTCGCTATCGCTCGTCAGGAAAATCTCGACACCTACAGTATATGACACGAACAGTCTAAATACTGACAGAGAAAAGGGGCGAAAGGTCTTAAAATCGCCAAACTAATGGGCCAAACGTCTTAAAATGTGAAAACTAAAGGGGCTAAGCATGAGGGAGAAGAGTGTCCAGAAAAACCCGACCATCTCTCCCCTTAACGTGGTTCTACAGAGACTTAGTAAATAGAATATAATGATTAAACAAAACAAATGAGAGATGAACTTATCCCTTTCAGTACGGTTAACCCTATTAGGTGCAGGGCGGGCCCCCAATTTGGAGCCTCCCTGTTTTACTCTAGTAGCTTGGAGATTTTAAGACTTTGCATCGCATTAGCTTGGCGATTATATGATGCTTCAACCCAATAAGGTGTCGATTTTTCCTGGGCGAGCGATAGCAAGCCCGCAATTTGGGAGAAACCGGCCTTTGGCCGGGAAATTTTTCTACCGAAAATTGTACACATTAAGCTTGAAGGAGGTCTGGGGGACGTGTTTTTGTTTAGTTTGAAGGGGGTTTGGAGAGGCCTTTTTGTTTAGTTTGAAGGGGGTTTGGAGAGGCCTTTTTTCCAAGTCTAGCGGGTAAACTAAAAACACATTGTTCGAAAATGACTAAAACAATTAAAACCTCAATTATAATGAAACAACATACCTTAATAACCCCCAAGACGATGCACCAAATAGTGTTAAGCCGCTGTCACACGAACGCTTTTTCCGTCAATTTTCCATGAGCAAGTTTTGTCTCGTATTATTTCTGAACTTTTTGGCACTGGTATCGGCAACTAGGCTGAAGGTAGATTATGTTTGGCGGCTGAATTCTGATAAAGTGTCATTTTTGAAGTTTCCAGACCATAATTATTGTCCGTAAAAATTGCTCGAAAAAGGGCTCGTGTGACTCCGACTTTACCCTCTTCCATTTTCCCCTGGCTTTCACTAGACGATTTTATTAATCTTGGGAATCATAGTGAAGAGTTAAGGGGAGATGGGCCGTTTTTCTGGTCCCCTTTCTCCCTCGTGTTTAGCCCCATTTGTTTTGAGATTATAAGACGTTCGGCAAATTAGTTTGGCGATTTTAACACCATTCGCCATATTTCCTTGTCTATTTTAAGAGCTTACGTGCCATTTAGGTGTCGATTTTTTTATATTTTAAGAGGAACCGGCCGTTGGCCGGGACATTTTTCTACCGAAAAATGTACACATTTATCTTGAAAGGGAATCTAGGAGGTGTTTTTCTAAGACTGATGGAGGTCTAGCAAAGAAATAAAGGAATAAATTAATTAGTAGACCCCCCCAAAAAAAAAAACCCGGCTCATCTCCCCTTAAGCCCTTCTGTACCGGCGACGTCTTTTTAATTTTAATCTACCGGTAGCTATATTTATATTACTTTGTGCAGTTAAAGAAGGATCTGTGGTAGTAAAAAGGGTTAAGTGAGATAGTTCGAAGCCTGTTAATTGCTGGAATATAATCGTCTAACAGTAGCCAGAATAAAGTTAAAAGACGTCGCCGGTACAGAAGGGGTTAAGGGGAGGCTGGCCGTTTGTTTGATCTATGAATTAATTTATTCATATATTTTTTTTAGTTTCCTCCCTAGACCTCCATCAAGCTTAGAAAAAAAAAACCTAGACCACCCCTTCAAGATAAATTTTTAAATTTTTCGGTAGAAAAATTTACCGGCCAAAGGCCGGTTCCTCTTAAAATTGCAGGCTCGCTATCGCTCGCCAGGAAATGATAGACACCTAAATGGCACGAAAGGTCTTAAAAATTTAAAAAAAAATGGGGCGAAAGGTGTTAAAATCGCCAAACTAATGGGCCGAACGTCTTATAATCTCAAAACTAGTGGGGATAAACATTAGGGAGAAGGGGGTGCAGAAAACACGGTTTTCCTCCCCTTAACCCTTTTAGTATAAGATGTCGCTTTTCTTCCTTCTATTCTGGGTAGCCTTAGACGATTTTATTCAGCTTAGGAAGTCACTTTGGACATTCAGAGGGTTCGGGGGAGATTTCCACTTGAAGGACTTTTTTTTCTTGACCCCTTTCTCTCTCATGTTTAGCCCCATTGCTTTTGATATTTGAAGACGTTCGCCCCATTAGTCTGGCGATTTTATGAACTGTTGGCCCATTTATGTCAATCTTAAGACCTTTCGTGCCATTTAGGTATCGACTTTTTCCTGGTGAGCGACAGCGAGCCTGTAATTTAAGAGGAAAAATGGACAAATTTATTTTGAAAGAGGCTCAAGGGGGTGTAATTTTAAGCTTGATGGAGGCCTAGGGAACAAACTAAAAAAAAATAATAAACAGATAAATAAATAAGCAAATAAATACGCCCATCCCCCCTTAACGGAGATCTAGTTTACCCTATAGATTCCTAGAAGGCCTTTATAACTGTGCAATATCTGCCAATGTTCCCCAGTATAAAGCGTCCTCTTATAGGCTACACATACATAGGGCTAACTAAAGGCAAAGGTATCAACATAAACTCCTATTTTATAATATCACCTTGGGTAAGTTGCTGTCAAGTGGCACATTAGCTGTGGACGAATCAGGCTCAGCTGAGGACGAATCAGGCTCAGTTGTGGACGAATCAGGCTCAGCTGTGGAGGAATCAGGCTCAGCTGTGGACGAATCAGGCTCAGCTGTGGAGGAATCAGGCTCAGCTGTGGAGGAATCAGGCTCAGCTGTGGAGGAATCAGGCTCAGCTGTGGACGAATCAGGCTCAGCTGTGGACGAATCAGGCTCAGTTGAGGACGAATCAGGCTTAGCTGTGGGGGAATCAGGCTCAGCTGTGGAGGAATCAGGCTTAGCTGTGGACGAATCAGGCTCAGCTGTGGATGAATCAGGCTCAGCTGTGGAAGAATCACACTCAGCTGTGGACGTAGAGATGTCTCGTTGGTTGGCGTTATTGTTGTTGTTTCTCGGTGGGCAGGAATTAATGGACTCGGGAACATTATCGAGATTAATAGAGGGGTGACAGCGGAGCTTTTCGGGACAGTCTAATAACTTCCAGAAATACTGCCATATGGGGGGAGGCTGCGGGTTCGGCCCTTCGTCCCTTGGTGGTTGGCTACAGACACTCAAATAGTCACCCAGCAGGACACCACAGTGCAAGCATATATCCTCCTTGACCAATTTCTCCGGTATCGTGTTATTCCTCTCGTGGTACTTTTTATATTCCTCTCGCACGATGCCGCACTTGAGGGACTGGAAGCCACAGTAAGAGAGAGTGTAGAGGGACATGAGGTTATCGCTGTCTGTGGAGTTGATCTCGGTTTCTTCCAGCATCATGGTCAGCAGCTTCTTGCAGTTCACGCGATTCTGGTTGCAGATGGTCACCGAGGGGAATTGGATACTAGGCGAGAGTTCGAGGTCAAGCTGTGAGTGAAATATAGAAATACAATAGAAATGTGGATGAAGACCAATTTTGTGAATGAAATATAGAAATGCAACAGAAATGTGGATGCAGACCAATTTTGAGAGTGAAATATAGAAATGCAATAGAAATGTGGATGCAGACCAATTTTGAGAGTGAAATATAGAAATGCAATAGAAATGTGGATGCAGACCAATTTTGAGAGTGAAATATAGAAATGCAATAGAAATGTGGATGCAGACCAATTTTGTACAGTTGCCATAACATGAATGTGGGATAAATGTTGTGGAGGGAGAGGCTAATGTTGTGGAGGGAGAGGCTAATGTTGTGGAGGGAGAGGCTAATTAATAGATACTATTAAGGGGGGTCACCTGCTTCTTTGTCTCGTTCTCTCCTTTTCGCCCTTTCTCTGGCTTGTATCCATTCGGCACCATTCAGCCTACTATTTTAAGATGTTTACCCCCATCCAGGTGTCAATCATTTCCTGGCGAGCGGTAGCGAGCCAGCATATATATATATATTTGTTTTAACAGCAAGCTAAATTTGTACATTATTCGATAACAAAAAATCTCCGGCGAAGCCGGATTTCTCCATACAATGCTAGCTCGCTATCGCTCGCCAAGAAGAAATCGACACCTGGATGGGGATAAACGTCTTAAAACAGTTGGCTGAATGGGGCTGAATGGATACAAGCCAGGGAAAGAGAGAAAAGGAGAGAAAGATAAAAAAAGCCGGTGACCCTCCTTAATGAGACTAAATGTTCTTTTCCACTTCAAACAACATGATTAACAAAGAGTAAGCTCATAAGTTTCCTTAAAAACTATATATATAAATATGTGAGCGTCACCTAAAATAATCTACCTCCAGTCTAGTTGCCAATATCAGTGTCAAATAGTATCAAAGTGTTGACAAATTGAAGTTGTGGATAAAGTCAATGAGGAAATCTCTCTTGTGATATCTCCTTAACCCTATCAGGTGCAGGGCGGGCCAATTTGGATCCTCCCAGTTTTACTCCATTAGTTTGGAGACTTTAAGACGATTCATCTCATTAGTTTGACCATTATAAAATTGTTCAACCCAATAAGGTGTCGATGTTTCCTGGGCGAGCGATAGCGAGCCTTCAATTTTGGAGAAACCGGCCTTTGGCCTGGACATTTTTCTACCGAAAAATGTACACATTTAGCTTGAAGGGGTTCTGGGGGGACGTTATTTTTTAGTTTGAAGGGGGTCTGGAGAGGCGTTTTTCTAAGTCTAAGGTGGCGCCGAAGATGAAGATTAATGGGGATAAACACGAGGGAGAAGGTGGTCCATAAAAACGACCTAACTCACCTTGGTACTGTAGGGAAACGAGTAATAGAAGTCGAACAAAGTCAACACATCACCATAGGTGAGGTAGGCCCCGAAGATGAAGATTAATGAGAGAAGGTGGTCCATAACAACGACCTACCTCCCCCTAACTAACCTTGGTACTGTAGGGAAACGAGTAGTACGAGTCGAACAACGTCAACACATCAACATAGGTGAGGTAGGCGCCGAAGATGAAGAATCCCAGCCATATGATCTTGGAGAGGTTGAAGACAGCGTTGTAGGTGTGACTGATCCCGGCGATAGAGGTGGTACGCCAGAAGGTGTGACAGGTATCCTTCACCACCTGTCTGTATGTTACCACCCCACCTCCCGCTTCTTGGTCAGGGAGGGATGCTGGGCTCACCTTTACCTCTCGTACCCCAATCATTTCCACCTGGTAAAGACAATACAGTAGATTAAGGCAGCTCAGACGGTATTGTGCAGCATAATTTACTGGCTTAAGGAGGGGGTTTAGTTTGCTCTCTAAACCTTCATCAAACTTAAAAGAACACTCATAAGATATAAATTTGTAAATTTTTCGGTAGAAAAATTTCCCGGCCAAAGGCCGGTTACTTCTATAATTACAGGCTCGCTATCGCTTGCCAGGAAAAAATTGACACCTAAATGGCACGAAAGGTCTTAATATTGGCAAAGAAATGGGGCAAAAGGTACGCCAGAAGGTGAGACAGGTATCCTTAAGCACCTGTCTGTACGTTACCACCACCTGTCTGTACGTTACCACCCCACCTCCCACCTGGCCACGGACGGATTCTGTCATTTCTGCGCCCACCTTTACCTCTCGTACCCCCATCATTTCCACCTGGTAAAGACAATACAGTAGATTAAGGGGAGGCAGTTGGTTTTTCGAGTCCTCCTCCTCCCTCATGTTTAGCCCTATTAGTTATGAAATTTCCAAACATTCGCCCCATTAGTTTGGCGATTTTCAGACCTTTCGTCCGATTTCTTTGCCAATATTAAGACCTTTCGTGCCATTTAGGTGTCGATTTTTTTCCTAGCGAGCGATAGCGAGCCTGTATTTGAAGAGGAATCGGCCTTCGGCTGGGAAATTTTTCTACCGAAAAATTTAAAAAATTTATATCGAAGGGGGGTCTTGTTTTTTTTTATAAGTTTGATAGAGGTTTAGAGAGCAAACTAAACCCCTTCCTTAAACCATTGAGCCGAACCAGTAAATTATGCTGCACAATACCTTTTCATTAAGGTGGTTATGATCGATGGTGAAACGTGTGTGTGTGTCTGTGTGTATGTGTGTGTGTGTGTCTGTGTGTGTGTGTGTGAATTACTGAGTCAACTATACGTCCACACACAAGCACCACACACATTCAGGAACCCATTCATTCAATCAGTGGTTCGTTTGTCCCACCTACATGTACACACACACACACACACACACACACACACACACACATTTATATAAACAAACATATGCAAGTATCATATACACATACATTCTCTCTCACACAAACACATACACAAATAATACAGACACATTTATGTACACACACACACACAGTTAGATACCCACCTACACACACAAGCCCACATACAAACAGAAGCACACACACAAAAACATACACACACACACACACACAGTCACATACACATGCACGTAGACATGAAGGTCAGGCTAATATAATATGAACAGAAATACCTAAAGTTGTTTGAAGGCTGGCAACAATGTTGGCACCCATGACCCAGGCTAGAGGTTGGCAGGGGCCTTTTTTTTTTTTTTATTATTTTTTTTTCTTCTAGCACATATATAAGTAAAAATCCTGCTAATACCCAAGAAAATTATACTACTAGAGGTCCTTCCTAAATTGAGCAAAATCGTGAAACTATACTAACAAGCAAATAACGCCATCTTAATGAAGACATAGACACACAAACATTCACACATACACACACAAGGTGAACACATCATTAGTATAGACACGCAAACATTTACTCACAAATTCACACATACACTCTCTCACACACACATACAAGGTGAACACATTATTAGTATAGGCATACAAACATTCACACAAACACTTACAAGGTGAACACATTATTAGTATAGACACACACACACACACACACATAAGGTGAACACATTATTAGTATAGAAACACAAACACACACACACACACACACATAAGGTGAACACATTATTAATATAGAAACACAAACACACACACACATAAGGTGAACACATTATTAGTATAGACACACAAACATATACAAACACAAACTGGAATGTCACATAAACACACGCATAGTAACTCACATAAACACACATATGGACACACACCCACTTCCCCATTAACGCACACAGCCACTTCCTCCATTAACACACACACAGACTAACAAACAAACACACACAAAATAACTTCCTCCACCAACATAAACTCATGAATAATAAAACATCATCAAGGCAGAACAATAAAATAAATCATTAATTAAGGGTTGTGATAAGTGTCTTAAGGGGAGATTTTCACTGAAGGGATATTATTTTCGAACCTCCTTCTCCCTCATGCTTAGCCCCATTAGTTTTGAGATTTTAAGACGTTCAACCCATTAGTTTGGCGATTTTAAGACATTTCGTGCCATTTAGGTGTCAATTCTTTCTGGCGAGCGGTAGCAAGCCTGTATTATTATTATTATTATTATATGAGATGCCGAAGTCTCCAACCAGGGTGCAGAAACACCATCAAGATCAATCCACACAAAACACCCGGAGGCACTGGAGAGAGACTATGGCAACTTAGGAAAAAATAAAAACATACACTGTATACTGTACTGTACATATACACATATTAAACACAGATAACATATTATGCAGTGGAGGATATCAAGCTTAAATATAATACAATAAAATAGAATAAAATAAGTTTAAAAATTAGAATTAATGCTGCAAAAAAGCATTAACTCTAGACTTAAAAATGGAGATATTAGCTGAATTGACTAGCTCATTTGGCAACTTATTCCACAAGTCAACCATGGCCGGCACAAAACACCGTGAAAACTGTGTAGTAGAAAAATTAACACGGCTCATGGCAAGATAATTAAGATTGCTTGTGAATCTAGTTGCACGAGCCCGGACATAGGGCCCAGGCAGAACCCCATGTAAGGGATGCTGAGGGTTGTTAAAAACTTTAAATAAAAGACTAAGGGCACCAACTTTACGTCGATGACACAGATCAAGAGACAAATTAGGTAGAATAAAACTGATGGAATTTAGCGACCTGTCAAGCAACTTGAGATGGCAGTCAGCTGCTGACAACCAGACAGGTGAGCAGTACTCGAAATGTGGCAAAATAAAGCATAAAAAGACTTGATAACTGTGGCGTCACAAGCAAATGTTTTATAAACCTTGCGAAGCAGACCAATTTTTTGGGAAATGGAAGAGGAGAAAGAACGAATATGCTTTTCAAAAGTAAGTTTGGGATCAAGAGTAACTCCTAACAAACGCAGAGTATCCACATTCTCAATTTGCTCGCCAGAAACTTGTAGATAAGGATGGGGAGGATCCAAGGTACGAGATCTGAGGCGCGTTCGGTAGACCTATCGCCGATTCGTCTGATAGCGCTTGATAGAACGGTGTTTCGATTTCACTACCGAACGACACAGATCGCCGATCGGTCTGCCAGAGCTTTGTAAACAATAATAGCCCTTTGACCCAAGAAAGAAGAAGACATCGCAACAAGAATTGCTTTATTTTTCGCCTATTTTTCGTAGTGTGTTTAATATTTACATAAATTGTATTCAAGAAGGGGAAACACGATACGCAATCTATATTATTAGCAATATAATAACTTTAAATGGTTTGTTTACATTCTCGGCGATCATTCGATCGACCTCCCAGGACCGATCGCTCTGATAGCTAAAACAGCAATCGTTTTCGATCGTCGATTCGTCGAATTGGCGGCTATCGTGTTCGCTAGAGCTATCGGCCCTAAACGATAGGTCTACCGAACGCGCCTCAGCTGATGATAATGGAGTGTGTTTTACTAGCATTAAGTTTCATGCCCCAAAGTTCACACCATGATGTAATTTTGGCTAAATCCCTATTCAGAGCAGTAGCAATTACGTGTCGATCTATTGGTGATGCAATTGACGCATATAAAGTTGTATCATCAGCATAGGAGATTAGTTTATTTTCAAGCTCGGAACACAGGTCAGCAGTAAAAATAATAAAAAGCAAAGGCCCAAGGACACTGCCTTGTGGAACACCAGAAACAACAGTAACAGAAGGGAATGACACCCATCAATGACCACAGACTGAGATCTTTTCGTCAAAAAATCTTCAAAGATCCTTAAAAAATTGCCACCAATACCAATGAGCTGTAACTTAAACAGAAGTGCTTTATGGTTGACTAAATCAAAAGCAGAACTAAAGTCAATAGCCACGACGCGAGACTCATGTCCCTGGTCCAATGAAGATTGCAAGTCATGGGTGAGTGTCAGAAGTGCATCACATGTACCCAGTCCCTTACGAAAACCAAACTGTGAGTTTGGTATCAAATTATGACTATTACAATAAGAGGAAAGGCGTCTGGACAAAAGCCTCTCATAGAGATTAGATAGGATAGGTGTAATGGAGATAGGGCGATAGTCATTAGGAGATGATGTGGCAGTATTTCCCCTGTAATATAGAAGAAACTGTCCTGCGGCCTGAAAAAATTTCTACTGTTTTTTGTTTACAAATTTATATCGAAGGGGGGGGGGGGGGGGAAGAGGTGTCTTCGGGGTATTTTTTTAATATCTTAGGGGTCTAGTAAGCAAACTAAAAATGTCCCGGACAGAAACTCTAAATAGCGAGCTAGGTAATGTAGGGGACAACCTTGACTCGCGGCTTCAGTGTTTACCATTTGTTGATGTTGTATACACCCACTCGTAAACATTCCTGGACCCCAATATCTTTCTAATTATGGAAGGATATCTCTGGAAACGAATTTATGGATATAATTGTCTATACATCCACTACAAAACTATATAGCAAGCAAAAAAAAAAAAAGGAATCGGCCGGGACATTTTTCTACTGAAAAATGTAAACAATCTATTTAGAAGGGGAATCATAGAGGATGTTATATTCTAAAACTTGATTCAGGTATAGGGAGGAAACAAACATATATATATATATATATATATATATATATATATATATATATATATATATATATATATACGGTATATATATTGAAAAATCAATAAATAAGCAAATAAACACAATCCCTCCCCCCTTAAACCCACGACCAAGTCAGTGGTTGGTCTCACTCCCTGTTCCCTGCCATAATGCAGTAGTAGTGTACTAGCTACGTGTGCAGGAGGTTGTACAGTGGCAGTCACACATTATGGTACATCCTAGCCCTCTAACCATGTATACCAACCTCACTAATACAAATATCAGGGACATAATTAATTAAAAGAGTAAATTCAGGACGAGGCACTTGAGAATATGTGTCAGAATTAATGCCCGCGCCTGTTCATGGGCAGTTTTTTTCTTCAATATACAGTATATACAGGCATATATATATATATATATATATATATACTGTATATACTGTATATATATATATACATATATTTTTTTTTTGGTATATTGCTTTCATATACCGGTACCAAACTTTCCTTCCTCACATACCAATCATTAGTTAAACATTACATTAGTTAAATGTATTTCTTAACCACGTAACATTGAGGTTTGATTAGGAGTAAATTAAGTTACAGGATCGCTTCATAGATTCGATTCAGGTCTCACTCAAATAATATGAAAAGCAAAAATAATATTTTGAAGCTAAAAGAATTTTCTTCAGCTTAGGAAACCACTAGAAGTAACATTAAAACAGCCATGTTAGTCTAAGGCGATATTACTAATACGAGACAATAGCATCACCGTACTAAGCACCGTTAAGCAATGTAAGCTTAATTAAAAGAAAATGAAATAACTCGTAAGTATTAATATAAAACAATAGTATTACTTTCATCATAACCCAATTACTTAAAGAGTTGCTTTAGTCCACAATTCAGTCACCTAAAATAGTTAAGTACATAATAGTAGCGTTAACGTTAATTCCGAATCAAATAGTTAAGCACATAATAGTAGCGTTAACATTAATTCCCAATCAAATAGTTAAGTACATAATAGTAGCGTTAACGTTAATTCCCAATCAAATAGTTAAGTACATAATAGTAGCGTTAACGTTAATTCCCAATCAAATAGTTAAGCACATAATAGTAGCGCTAACGTTAATTCCCAATCAAATAGTTAAGTACATTATAGTAGCGTTAACGTTAATTCCCAATCAAATAGTTAAGTACATAATAGTAGCGTTAACGTTAATTCCCAATCACATATCTCACTAACCAACATAACGTAAGTGTTTACACGGAACACACTTAACACACACTTATATAATCTGACTGACAGTCACAACCCATATAATACTTCACCCCGTCTTCCTCCAGCTGCAAGTTCACCTTCCCAACTCCAAATGAGACTGATTTGAATGCCCACTACTTGGGTCTTATATACTAAACAATGATGGTGTAGGAACGAATCAGGAGGCGGGATATGGTGCGCGCCCCAATCACAGCTCCTCGAGTTGCGTAGCAGGTGCGTGGTCCAATGGAGTCTCCTGGCGTCGATCATATGTCATAGCGTTGGGTCATCGAAGTAGTTTGCAGGGTCCCCTATGACGCACGCAGGTGTGAAGACTTGTTTGCTGGTATGCGGACCGGCTGGTTTCCCACTCGCTGGTTCGCTTGCTAGTCTGCTTCGCCGCTTGGGTAGTTTGGCACTCCTTCAACTCTTAATTCTAACTCCTAAATACACATACAGGGCTCCGTATGTCATAATATATATATATATATATATATATATATATATATATATATATATATATATATATATATATATATTACTTATGAGGAGTATTTGTCATTATCTGTGTTTATGTCATCAGGTAAATTAATGTGATCAGGTAAATTGGTAATCATGTGCGATATGGGGAAAAGGGTTCGGAATATATTGTCGATCTATTATCTATATTGAATGATTGTAGACATTACCACCAGCTTCGTAATGGTCCCTACTAATGTATGTACCTTACCAAGATAGATGATTTATGTATCACTAATACACTAAATATCCAGAAAATATCCCACCAATATGTAAGCTCATTATTTCAGTGGTAATCGGTGCTATATATTATATTGTATTTGCTCCTGTTTATGTACCAAGATAAAAGGTTAAAGGGGGGTCACCTGCTTTTTGTTCTCCTTTTATCTTTCTCTGTATTGTATCCATTCGGTCACATTCAGCCTACTGTTTTAAGACGTTTGTCCCCATCCAGGTGTCGCTTTTATCGCTTGCCATGATTGTATGGAGATCTCCAGCTTCGCCGGAGACATTTTTCTATCGAAAAATGTAGAAATTTAGCCTGCTGTCAATTTTTTTTTTTTTATGCTGGCTCGCTACCGCTTGCCAGGAAAAATTTGACACCTGGATGGGGATAAATTTCTTAAATCAGTAGGCTGAATGGGGCCGAATGGATACAACTCAGAACGAGAGGGAGAGAAAGAAAAAAAACAAGGTGGTACAAGTATGTACTTCTAATATCCTGTATGGATATAATTATTCATTACTAGCCATGAATGTTATAATTCCGTTTGAATAATTGTCACATGTGCCATAGCCTGTGTAATTGTCTCTGCATATGTGCCAACGTAAAATGTTTCAGTAATTCTAATGCTGTATATACTGTAGGTGAAATTGGTCGCCATAACTTGCATAGCTAGTCTATAGTTTCGTATTTCATATGATTCGTAATTTTCACTACTAATAAAAAAAAACAAAAAAAAACAAAAAACACATACACACACACGCTTCTATTTGTCGACTAGGCAGAAAAGTTCCCAATTAGTTAATGTGTAATTCATGTCATTATGTTTAGTAATGTCTCCTGCTTATTAACCAAAATTAGTGGTAAATGAACTCTTGTAAGGGTTAGAATTAGCCTTAATGACTAATAGCTTCAATTCTATTTAAATGAACTCTTGTACGGGTTAGAATTAGCCTTAATGACTCTAATAGCTTCCATGCCATCACAATAATTGCTCCACCAGCCCCATGCTATGCAATTTATGTGCTCCAGTAAAACCGTTCAGTACTTCTAAAGGACGGTATCACACGAGCACTTTTTCCACTCAACATTTATCCTCAACACTGGTCTGGCAGCTTACGAGGTCAACATTTTCAATATTTCGGTTACCTAAATTCATCTACCATCAGTTTAGTTTCCGATATCAGTGTAAAATAGTCCAGAAATGTTGCTAGAAAAATGTTGATCATCGAATGTTGACTATAAAAGCTCTCGTGTGATACCGGCTTAAGGTTCTGCACAGGTAAACTCGTCCTAATAACTTCCACAGCTATAATTTCCTTAAGGGGAGACGGGTCGGTTTTCTAGTTCCCTTTCTCCTTCATGTTTAGCCCCATTTGTTTTGAGATTATATGACGTTCATCCTATTAGTTTGGCGATTCTAAGACCTTTCAACCAATTTCTTTGTCAAAATTAGGACCTTTCGTGGCATTTTGGTGTCGATTTTTTACTGGTGAGCGATAGCGAGCCTGTTATTTTCGAAGGATCCGGCCTTCGGCCGAGAAATTTTTCTACCGATAAATTTGTATATACAAATTTATCTTGAAGGGGGGGTCTAGGGGGTGATTTAATAAGCTTGATGGAGGTCTAGGGAAGACACTGACAAATAATATACCGGTATATATATATATATATATAATAATAATAATACAAAAAAAAAAACACGACCAAAATATATATCCCTCTGTCGTTAAGAGTGCTTGTACCAACTGCCATAATACTCTCTCTATAATTGTACCTCTCTTACGTACCGTACCTGGTCTAAAAGCTACCGGCATATTTACTTCTAATCTACCGGTGACTATCAAACTATTAGTAATACGAGTTATATACAGTACAGTATGTTATATTTATGTACCAAGATAAAAGATTAATGTATTTATAATGTACCGAAGACAGAAAACCCTATTAATCTTTGTATCCCTAATTTGGGTCATAGGTTTGTAATGTTCCTACTTACATACCAAGAGATGTTTATGTATTTGTGATATCAATAATTGGCCACATCACTCCCAGAAGCTTGTTGCCCTTATATTCCGCTCGTAATAAGTGCCATTTGCTTTGTAATCATCCTTAATTTATGTACCAAAATATAAGGTTTGTCTTTCCAAAGTACTGTTTAAGGGGAGGTTTTTAGTTTGTTTCCTACTCCTCCAGCAATCTAAAAATGTCACCCCCTTGACCCCCTTTCAATATAAATTTGTACATTTTTCGGTAGAAAAATGTCCCGGCCGAAGGCCGGTTACTCTTGAATTACAGGCTCGCTATCGCTCGCCAGGATAAAATCGACACCTAAATGGCACGACAGATCTTAAAATTGACAGAATGGGGCGTAAATTCTTAAAATCGCCAAAATAATGGGGCGAACGTCTTAAAATCTCAAAAGCAAGGGGGATAGACATGAGGGAGAAAGGAGTCAAGAAAAAAGTCCCTCAAGTGGAAATCTCCCCTTAAGGGGGCCCACCCAAGGCCTTCTTGATACAGTATCAAGAAGGCCTTGGCCCATCTCGCTTGTTTTTCTCTTTCTCTCCCTCTCTTTGGCTTGTATCCAATTGGTCCCATTCAGACTACTGTTTTAAGACGTTTACCCCCCTTCAGGTGTCAATATTTCCCTGGCGAGCGGTAGCGAGCCAGTATATATATATATATTTTGTTTTGACAAGCTAAATTTGTAAATTTTTCAATAGAAAAAATGTCTCCGGCGAAGCCGGATTTCTTCATACAATGCTGGCTCGCTATCGCTCGCCAGAAGAAATCAACACCTGGATGGGGATAAACGTCTTAAAACAGTTGGCTGAATGGGGCCGAATGGATACAAGCCAGAGAAAGAGAGAAAGGGAGATAGATAAAAAAAAAAAAAAAAAAAAAAAAAAAAATCACCCCCCTTAAGCTGAAAAGCTATGACTATCAATATATTATATAGTGTACAATACCTGCCATATATCGTGTATAAATAACGCGCCTATAATCTATAACATGTGTACCTTGTCAGAGTTGTATGTGCCGCTATTAATGGGTCCCATAGGTAGAACTACTCCTCTCCTGTGACTGTCAAATGTCCGTAATACGTCCCATATATATATTTAAGGGGAGATCTCCACTTGAGGGACTTTTTTCTTTACCCCCTTCTCCCTCATGTTTAGCCCCATTACTTTTGATATTATAAAACGTTCGCCCCATTACTTTAGCGATTTTAAGAACTTTCACCCCATATTAAGACCTTTCGTGCCATTCAGGTGTCCATTTTTTCTTGGCGAGCGATAGCGAGCCTGCAATTTTAGAGGAATCGGCCTTCGGCCGGGACATTTTTCTACCGAAAAATGTACAAATTTATCTTGAAAGGGAGTCAAGGGGGTGTAATTTCAAGGTTGATGGAAGTCTAGGAAACACACTAAAAACCTCCGCTTAACTCCTTGGGTACCAGCGACCTGTGGTATTGTTTATTCTAGCTATATATAGACCCAAGTATACAGCTTGGGAAGGATCTATGGTAGTAAGCGAGATAGTTTAAGGGCAGATTTCCACTTGAGGGGATTTTTTTCTTGACCTCTTTCTCCCTCACGTTTAGCCCCATTGCTTTTGAGTTTTTAAGATGTTCGCCCCATTAGTTTGGCGATTTTAAGAACGTTCGCCCCATTTCTGTCAATTTTAAGACCTTTCGTGCCACTTAGCTGTCGATTTTTTCCTGGCGAGCGACAGCGAGCCTGTAATTTGAGAGGAACCGGCCTTCGGCCGGGAAATTTTTCTACCGAAAAATGTACAAATTTATCTTGAAAGGGGGTCAAGGAGGTTTAATTTTAAGCTTGATGGAGGTCTAGGGAATAAACTAAATACCTCCCCTTAAAGCCTATTGTTAGAGGTCCTGCCTAAACTGAATAAAATCATCTAATAGCTGCCAGAATAGGATGAAAAGGAAGTCCCTGGTACTGTAAGGGTTAACCCGTTCAGTACCAGGCACGTCCTTTTCCTCATATTATGGCAACTGTTAGACTATATTATTCAGCTTAAGAAGGACCCATAGCAATAATATGACTTCAAACTATCTCAACCAACCCTTTTAACTAGCACAGATCCTTCCTAAGCTGCATTATATTGTCTAAATATAGCTACAATAAAATATAACACACGTCGCTGGTACTCAAAGGGTTAATACCCCCCCTGTGTGTACGCTAAGGTAAATGCTATCAAACATTTATCCTATAATTTATCTCTTAGTAAATGACATATGATTTGTAAGGTCGCGCTAATAAGTCATGGCCCAGCTGTCATTACGTTTTTTTTTTTTTTTTTTTTTGTTGTTGCTTGCTCTGTGCTGTATTAATGTCTGTAAGATGTTGAATAGGGCAGGTAAGTGTAGGAACATGTTTGCATATTTCACTTGATATGAAGAAATGAAGACCAATTATTGATCAAAACATACGTAATGCCGAAACATCACTTATTAGCACGACTGTACTACCCCTATGTATGTGCCAATGTGACAGGTATATAGTATGTACAGTACTACTAATGTACTGGATTGACAAACTTACGTAATTTATGACCCTATCATCTGCCATGGGAATAACGTGTGTTCTGTCATGCTTATGTGTATTTTGTCCCAAGAAACCTTTCAGGCTAAAACAAAACGCCTCCCCTGATAACCCTTAGAGCTGAGAGAGAGAGAGAGAGAGAGAGAGAGAGAGAGAGAGAGAGGGAGAGGGGGAGAGAGAGAGAGACAGAGGGGGAGAGAGAGAGAGAGAGAGAGAGAGAGAGAGAGAGAGAGAGAGAGAGAGAGAGGAGAGGAGAGGAGAGGAGAGGAGAGAGAGAGACAGAGAGAGAGAGATAATCCCTCACCTCTCCCTCAATTGGACGCTTTTCAAGGGGTCTTGTTTGGGCGCCAAGGTTTGCGTAAGAGGAGGCAGTTGGTTTTTCGAGTCCTCCTCCTCCCTAATGTTTAGCCCTAATAGTTATAAGATTTCAAGACATTCGCCCCATTAGTTTGGCGATATTCAGACATTTTTGCCCCATTTCTTTGCCAATATTAAGACCTTTCGTGCCATTTATGGGTCTATTTTTTATTGGCGAGCGGTAACGAGCCTCTATTTGAAGAGGAATCGGCCTTCGGCCGGGAAACTTTTCTACCGAAAAATGTACAAATTTATATCGAAGGGGGGTCTTGTGGGTGTTTTTTTAAGTTTGATGGAGGTTTAGAGAACAAACTAAACCTCCTCCTTAAACCATTGAGGTGAACCAGTAAATTATGCTGCACAATACCGTCTGGGCTCCCTTAAGTCACTCTATCAGTAACGCCACAAAAAAGTCCCCTGTTATGATAAGGGATCGAGGGGCTTTATTTACACGCTAAACCCGGAGTATTTTTGTTTTTATTTATTTTTTTCACTATGGCTCTAATGACACAAGAAAGACACCTGGTGAGGGATTAGGAATATTGGTTTGCAGAGAGAGAGAGAGAGAGAGAGAGAGAGAGAGAGAGAGAGAGAGAGAGAGACAGTAAGAGTAAGTGAGTGAGAGATAGCTAGATAGATATAGATAGAGAGAGAGTGTGAGTGAGTGAGTGAGTGAGAGAGAGAGAGAGAGAGACAGTAAGAGTGAGTGAGTGAGAGATAGATAGATAGATATAGATAGAGAGAGAGAGAGAGATAGATAGATAGAGTGAATGAATATGAGTGAGTAAATTACATGTAGTTACAGGTTAAGTCACTGCATACCGGTAGTTCATCAATATACAAATCAATTACGAGAGGCTAGCTACATAATCAGTGAACTAATCGACTATTCTTCTTCCTTTTGACGAATATAGCAGAGAGTAGTTACGACATTCGGCTTACCTATTTATCGACATTACCCACCCCCTCATACTTACCATTTCCATATACGAATTATATTATATTTATTATATAGTCTATAATTACTTGGCTCTCACGTGGCAAAAAACATTCGGCGGGTAATATTCATTTGTAATATTCATTTGGGTGGATGGGACTCGTTAGCCTTGGTCGGCAACTCATCTAGGGGAGACAACCTTATACAAATCCGGGTGGATGGGACTCGTCAGCCTTGGTTGGCAACCTGTCCGGGGGAGTAAACCTGATACAAATCCGTACTGCTTACCTAAGGGTAAGGCAGGTTAGTGGATGGATTAGCCGAACACCACTGTAGAAAAATAGTGCTAACAAGATACACAGAGGGCCTCGGATTCGGACGGATCCTAAAGTGAGTGGTCAATCCTGTAAGTCCTTCGCTAAACTGGCTCGGGTTGTCCCTCTCACAGGAAATAGGTCCGCTTCGGGGCATTCTGTGTATGGCCACCCTCGTAAGGGGAGTAAGGCGTCCGGCAATAGATAGATAGATTACAAAAAAAAAAAAAAAAAATCACAATTGCATTTATTTTACACTCGCTATCTCTGATCCCTAAAAAAATATCAACGAAAATAACAACATTATCAAAAGAACATGAAAAAAAGAGTACAAAGACACAAAATATAACAAGAACAGTAACAGCATGAACAGTAACAGCATGAACAGTAACAACAGCCCTGAAGATCATTACAGGCTGCACAGCTACTGCACCCACAGATCATCTACATCAAGAAACCAAAATCCTCAAAGTCAAAGACCATCTGGACATGAGAGGCACTCAATTCCTGGCAGCAGCCTCCACGAACCAAGACCACCCACTAAACTACATGGCAACACACCCACAGACACCAAGAAATATCAAAACAACACCCAGCACACGGTATCACACACAATTATTGTCCTCTCTCCCTCCCTGCCCACCCCGAACCAACTTCCAGAAGCACACCCATACTCATATCTCTCGCCAATCCATCCACTGCCATTTTCTTGGCTCAATACAGAAGATAGAGACTTTTTAGCAGAGTATTCACTTCCCGGTTATGTAATGTTTGAGAAAAGCCGAATAAATCGAAATGGAGATGGCGTTTTACTTTATATCAAAGAAAGTCTTAACCCTACCCTCTTGTCAAAACCTCAAATTGTGAACGTCGACGCATCTTTTGTGCTAATAAAGAATAATAAAGGTACCAAAATAATACTTGCATTAATATACAGACCTCCAGCTCAATCAGTGCAAACTGACCGAGATATTTACGAACAAATTGCAGATGTAAGTAACTCGCAAGATACCGTAATTTTTGGTGACTTTAATTTACCTGTGACCAAGTGGGGCGATACTCTTACTTCACACTCCGGACATGACTTGTATACGAACTTGCAAGAGAGTTCGCTTTATCAATTTGTTGGAACGCCGACCCGTGGTAATAACGTTCTTGATGACATTGTACTTGCAACAAAAGAAGAATTAATAGAGAATTTGAATGTTGGTGATGAATTCAGTAACAGCGACCATCGTACGATAACTTTCACTTTAAAGTTTACTAGTAACGAACCAAATAGTAGCATCGAAAAAGTCCCTAATTTCAAGAAAGCAAACTTCCATAAACTTAGAGCTATGTTTAAAGAAACTGACTGGAGCTTTTTAATTAACAATAACGACATAAATACATCTTGGAAGTTATTCGAAGCCACTTACCTAAAAGCAGTGCAAGACTGCATACCATCGAAAACTCGGCGTCCAGGCCATAATAATAAGCCCAAATGGTGGAATAAAGATATTTCAAACTGCCTGCTTGCTAAAAAATTTGCTAATGATAGATTAAAATCCTCACAAAATGACGAAGAACGGCTGAAATTTGTAGAGCTACGACGCAAAGCCAAAAAGTTAATTAAGCAAAGTAAAAAGACCTTAGAGTTACATATTGCGAATCAAAGTAAAACAAACCCGAAAGAATTCTATAGTTATATCAGAAAGAAAAAAGTTGTTACTTCAACTGTTGGACCGTTAGTCGATGAAAATGGAGAATACACCAAAGACGAAGAACAAATGAGTAATGCCCTCAATACCTTCTTTGCATCAGTTTTTACAACAGAAGACCTCAGTGATATCCCTACACCATCGCCGATTCAGATTGATAATTCAGATGTTCTAAGCAATATCACCGTTACAGAGAGAGAAGTATTGAATTGTTTAGATAAACTCAAGGTAAATAAAACGCCAGGACCTGATACAATCTCGCCTAGAGTTCTAAAGGAAGCTAAGGATGAGCTCTCTAAACCACTGACATTACTATTCAATAAATCCTTGCAGTCTGGAACTATGCCCGATCAGTGGAAGCTAGCTAACGTAACACCGATATTCAAAAAAGGCAGCAAATCCCTACCCAGTAACTATCGTCCAATTAGCTTAACCTCAGTTGTATGTAAAATGCTAGAAACGGTCATACGAGACAGACTCGTAAATCACTTAGAGGAAAATAACATACTTAAAGATACTCAACACGGCTTTCGTAAAAAACGTTCCTGTTTAACAAACCTCTTAAACTTCTTCCACGATATCCTCAACCTCTACGATGAGAGTAAAGCTGTAGATATTATATACCTTGATTTTCAAAAGGCCTTTGACAAAGTTCCCCACAAACGTTTACTGCTAAAACTAAAAGCGCATGGAATACAAGACGGTGTGTTGAAATGGATAGAAAATTGGCTCAGCGACAGAAAGCAAAGAGTAGTCATAAACGGTAAGGCATCAAAATGGACCAATGTAAGTAGCGGGGTACCCCAGGGATCGGTACTAGGACCAATTCTCTTTCTAATTTACATCAACGACATAGATGAGGGTCTCACCTGTACAATCTCAAAATTTGCTGACGATACAAAAATTGCAAATAGCGTACTCTCAAAAGAACAAGTTGACGATATGCAACACAATCTAGATAAATTGTCATGTTGGGCCCAAATTTGGCAAATGAGTTTCAATGCGGATAAATGTAAAGTACTACATATCGGATACCTAAATGAGAAAGCAAACTATTCGATGAATGGCACTCAGCTTAAGAATGTAAACAGAGAAACCGATCTGGGAGTAACAATATCGAGTAACCTAAAACCGAGTCAACAATGTTCAGAAGTTGTTAAGAAGGCAAACAAAATAATTGGCTTTATAGGCAGGTCATTTGAGCATAAATCCAAAGAAGTTATCCTAACCCTTTACAATTCATTAGTCCGCCCTCTTCTGGAATACTGCGTTCAATCCTGGTGCCCTTATTACCAAAAAGATATAAACAAGCTAGAACGAGTTCAACGTAGAGTTACCAAAATGATACCTAGCCTAAAGAACAAACCATACGAAGAGCGTCTTAGAGAATTAAATCTATTTCCTTTAACCCAGCGCAGATTAAGAGGTGACTTAATTCAAGTGTTCAAAATCATCAAAGGCATCGACAATATGAACTGTAGTAAGTACTTCACTATTGACCAATCTAATTACACGCGGGGAAACGGTTGCAAAATTATTGGTAAATCTTTTAACTCACACGAATCTAAGAATTTCTTCTTCAATCGAGTTGTCAACTTGTGGAATGGGCTTCCCCGAAACGTTATAGACTGCATCACCGTTGATTCATTTAAACTCCGCCTAGACAAATATCTCGCATCAAACCCGCGACTGACTGCGTTTGTAAATGAATAACTTTATTTTATCCCCCCCTCAGTTACTAACCCATCTGTCCCCTACTAACTTCCTAATCCTGCCACGGACATTAGTTCCAGGGCAGTAATTCCCTTTCCAATGTTCCCTTACCCACTCTAAACCACTGTTTGGACACTTGATCCTCAGTGTTTTGGAGGACAAGCAACCTAGAAGGGTCACTAGATCTGTTGTTGCTTGATTTCCTTTGTACTCCTTTGTACTTTGTACTGACTCACAGACAACACGCAGCTGCATGCACGACCTCCCGAAATCCATCCTTCCGAATCCTCCCTCCCTCGCGAGGACAGAGTCCACCTGGCCAGGCTGAGATGCGGACACCATCCAGCTCTCCTGAGCTATCAGAAGAGACTGGATGACTCCGTTGTCGACGCCTGCCCGGGATGTAACACAGCACCCCATACCATTAAACACATCATCGAAGACTGCATTTCACACAACCACTTACGCCAACAACACAACCTACACTCAATGAGAGCTCTGTGGGAAAGCCCGATCGTGGCCGTGGCCTTCCTCAGGGACTCGGGGCTGTTCGGCCAGGCAGCTTAGGGAACAACAACAACAACAACAGTAACAACATGAACAACAACAGTCAATAATTCATAGACCAACGCCTACTGCAAAAGCTACAACTTACTTCATGTTATACCTTCGTCTTAACACTGACCATTTATTGAACTTATTGTATTATCCAACCTTCACCTATACCACAACAGTACACTACAACAAAATCATCATCAATAAAACACCACAAATACCACCATAAAATGCAACAACAAAACTAATCCCACCAGCACAAAGTCGATCATCCATAGACCCCATGACTGTCATGCTCGCCGCCAGTTGGGTGACACAACAACGATGTATACAGACTAATAATAACACACAGCAAAGCCACTCCAACAGCTTCCTCTCTCTCCAACAACCCTTCTCCCTTCTTAACATTCTTCGATAAGTAGATACGAGGTGCCGTTGTAAAGGCCTATTCCTCTATACCTTCACCTGATGACCTTGACCTGCCTTCCCCCCATTAATGACCATTCATTGAACACAGAGAATGCCCGAGTAATCGACATCACCAACAACACCAGCAATATATCATCAACAATATGACCAGTAATAACAACAACAACTAAGTACTGTAGATCATTGATAGACATTCACTAAACCCCCCCCCCCCCCACCCCTTCATCACTGGCCATTCATTGAACATAATTATTACCGTGTATGGCCGAGTCAGCAGAGCGGGAGGGTGTGCCATTAGGGTACGGTACACACCCTATAGTAACACAGGTAGGCCAACCTCCGCCATCTTGCTGCTACTGGAGACATATTCTTCTCTTCCAAACCCGTTATAAATATTCGGCAATATTGGTACCGGAGTATATATAGTTTGGTCTTTGGGTATACATTCAACATAATCAAACATTAAAATATAACTCTGTTGCATGATAATTGAAGAAGCAAAATGGCATCCATAAATAAAGGTAGCCACTCTCCCTTACTCTACACAGACCAGTGAACTGTAAGGGGATAGTGGCTATTTTGTTGATCTATATAATTAAGTTATTCATATAATTTTTAGTGTCCTCCCTATACCTCCATCAAGCTTAAATAAACACCCCCTAGACCCCCTTTCAAGATAAATGTGTACATTTTTCGGGAGACAAATGGCCAGTTCCTCTTAAAATTACAGGCTTGCCAGGAGAAAATAGACACCTAAATGGCACGAAAGGTCTTAAAATGGACAACAAAATGGGGCGATAGGTGTTAAAATCGTCAAACTAATGGGCCGAACGACTTAAAATCTCCAAACTAATGGGGCTAAAGACGAGGGAGAAAGTGGTCCAGAAAACACCGGCCCATCTCCCCTTTAATTACATGTCCTATCATCACCAACATTCCCTACACCTGTTTGGAGGCCCTTTAGTAAACAGAGACCGCTCAACCGCAGATCATTCGGTGACATTCCTTACAAAACATAAGTAGAGGAATACACAGGAAAGCGAACAACAACACACACAATTGTACTATAGTCCGTTCATTTTAGGTTGGGCAGAAATAGTGATAGATAGATAGAATATAAATAGTAACACCTAAACTCTCATAACTCAAAAAGGACTAGAGTAATCGAGCTAATATTTCTACCAAATAGGAAGACTTGACTAGGGAATATGTGTATAAATTGACAGCTTATTTGCTCTAGCCCTTTTTGAGTTACAGAGGTTAGAGGTTACGATTTCTGCCCAAGCTAGAACGAACGGACTATAACTTGACTGTTCGCTTTGATGCATAGTTTGTTCCTAATAAAGAAGGCTAAATATTGTGACCCAACCCTTTTGAGGGCTGAAGCAAATGGCCTGTAAATGTTCGCATCTACTTACTGCTGGACTCTTTCTAAATGGTGGAAATAGCAGCTTAAGAGGGGATCGGTCGTTTTTGTGTTCCCCCTTCTTCCTCATGTTTAACGCCATTAGTTTTCATATTTTTAGACGTTCGGCCCATTAGTTTGGCGATTTTAAGACCTTTCACCTCAATTCTTTGTCAATATTCAGACTATTCGTATCATATAGGTGTCGATTATTTCCTGGCGAACGATAGCGAGCCTGTATTTAAGAGAAACCGGCCTTGGCCAGGACATTTTTCTATCGAAAAATGTACAGATTTATCTTGGGTTTTTTTTTTTTTTTTTTTTTTTTATGGAGGTCTAGGGAGGATATATAGAAATAATATAATGATACATAAATGAACAAATTTATCCCCCCTTAATTGTTCGTTTTTTTGTCTTTTCTTTGAGTTAGGATAGGTTGGAGATAGGAGTTTGTAGACCTATTATAATGAACATACAATAGTACAGATGGTGTCATAGAAGACTAAATAGACCAAGTGCTGATACTGTATACCCTTTGACCCCTTATATCATCTTAACCCCTTCAGGATACCATGACGCACGGTTCTTTATTATATTCTGGCTAGTGTTAGATGATTCTGTGTAGCTTAGGAAGGATCTGTAGGGAGGGGGGGGGGGGGGGGGGAAACCACCCCTGGAATACTTTGCTCGAAAATGGCAAAAAAGAAAAAAAAAAAAAAAAAAGCAAACTCCTCAATAACATTAATATAAAATGTCCCCCAAGAGGTCGGCTCAGAGACAATGTTAATGGCATTGATCTATAAAGCCTGGAATGCTTGGTGACTCTAATAGTAGCCTTGACATAACTACGTAGTTTAACCCGTTCAGTCCTTTTCATTTTATACTAGCTACTAATAAACGATATCATTCAGTTAAGGGGAGGTATTTAGTTTGTTCCCTAGGCCTCCATCAAGCTTAAAATTACACCCCCTTGAGTCCCTTTCAAGATAAATTTGTACATTTTTCGGCAGAAAAATTTCCCGGCCGAAGGCCGGTTCCTCTTAAATTACAGGCTCGCTATCGCTCGCCAGGATAAAATCGACACCTGAATGGCACGAAAGGTCTTAATATGGGGTGAAAGTTCTTAAAATCGCTAAACTAATGGGGCAAACGTTTTATAATATCAAAAGCAATGGGGCTAAACACGAGGGAGAAAGGGGTCAAGAAAAAAATCCCTCAAGTGGAGATCTCCCCTTAATTAAAGAAGGCCCTCCAGCATTTAACAGGCTTCGAACTATCTTAATTTACCCTTTTTACGACCACAGATCCTTCGTAAGTTGCACAAAATCGTCTAAATATAACTAGAATAAACCGTGGCCGGTACAGAACGGGTAAATAAGACTGACGCCCACCTGTCCACCAATTATATATCGAGGGTCGCGGCTCTCGTGTGTTTGGTGTGTTGAATATATGGGATACAATCATGGCTTCCTGGTTATGATCATGTATTATTATTGTTTGTTTTCGTTTCCTCGCTAGACTACCCTCAAACTTAGAAAAACGCCCCCTAGAACCCCCCTCAAGATAAGTTTGTACATTTTTCGGTAGAAAAATGTCCCAGCTGAAGGCCGATCCCCCTTATAATTACAGGCTCGCTATCGCTCGCCAGGAAAAAATCGACATTTAAATGGTACGATAGGTCTTACAATTGACAACAAAATGGAGCTAAAGGTGTTAAAATCGCCAAACTACTGTGCTAAATGTCATAAAACCTGAAACCTAATGGGGCTAAACACGAGGGAGAAAGGGGGACCAGAAAAACGACCCACCTCCCCTAAATAAGACTACCGCCCACCCGTCCACCAATTATTGAGGGTCGCGGCTCTCATGTGTTTGGTGTGTTGAATATATGGGATACACTAATGGCTTCCTGGTTATGATCATGTATTATATTATTTTTTTAGTGTCCTCGTTAGACTTCCCTCAAACTTAGAAAAACGCCCCCTAGAACCCTCCTTAAGATAAATTTGTAAATTTTTCGGTAGAAAAATATCCCGGCCGAAGGCCGATTCTTCTTATAATTACAGGGTCGCTTTCGCTCGCCAGGGAAAAAATCGACATCTAAATGGCACGATAGGTATTTTAATTGACAACAAAATGGAGCTAAAGGTGTTAAAATCGCCAAACTAATAGGCCTAAACATGAGGGAGAAGGGGATCTTGAAAAACGACCCACCTCCCCTTCAGCAATCATCACAAGGCTTTACCCACCTTATTCATGTTTGGTGTGTTGAATATATGGGATACAATAATGGCTTCCTGGTTGTCATCATGTAATATCTGTGATGTATTATAGGAGGCACAAACTGTAAGGTACCGGTAAAATGACGTAACTCCGGACGGGGATATAATTTCGGACACTCTGGAAACAAATATAATGAACCGCAGTTATGGGGAAAATGCATGATGTTATGGAAAAAACAAGTATGTCTGAGGTGTTATTCCATAATGCATAGCCATTATTCCATAACTGTACGGTAGCTTATATACTTGTATCCAGAAATGTCCGAAGTAACGTCCCTTGACCGAAGTTAGGCCATTTCACGGTAAAGTGGTCCACGTGTTTGGGTTCTAAGTGCAGGGGGGGGGGGGTAGGGTGTATGTATGTGTGTGTGTATGTACTTACTCTAGTTGTACTTACTCTAGTTGTATTGCGGGAGTGAGCATGCTCGTTATTTCCCGCCTCCTATATGTGTAGGTGTTATATGTATCGTTGGAATGGCTGTGGATGTGTGTGTAGTCTGTATTTTTAGCCAATTGGCGACATCGGAAACGAAGACTTAGGGTGGATCTGTATGGTACCATTCTCACTATAGACGGTACCGTCTCGCCCGAAGGCTTAGGTAGCCATCAGCTTAGGTGAACCATATGATACCCATCTCGCCTTGTACCATTTTTGCCAACCCCAGATGGGACGTCACAACGTCGTCCACTTATTCCAGGTACCTATTTACAGCTAGGTGAACTGAGGCTAACACATGAAGGGAGACAAGCCCAATTTGTCTCCGCCCGGCCGGGGATTGAACCCCCGACCCCTCGTGTGTGAGACGAGAGCTCTACCTACTAGGCTACGGGCTGTGTATGTGTGTATGTATGTGTATGTGTATGTGTATGTGTGTGTGGTGATTTTGTGTATGCGTGTGTCATTGTGTGTCATTGTGTGTTTATGTATAATGTGCGTGCCCATTATGTATGGTTCCATTTATGTATAATGTGCGTGCCCATTATGTATGGTTCCATTTATGTATAATGTGCGTGCCCATTATGTATGGTTCCATTTATGTATAATGTGCGTGCCCATTATGTATGGTTCCATTTAAGCAGTTCGAGAATTCCCAAAAGAGCCAAGATTTATACCATAGAGTGTACGATTACAAACAGTATTGGCTACGAATATATATCGAACCCAAATTAGCAACAATCTCTGGTCTGCGTTCCCGACTACCGGTATATACTTAAAACATGTCTATAATGGTAGTTTATAGACTGACAAACAGATAGATAAGGTAACTATATAGATAGACACAAAGAAAGATAGATAGATGAGAACAAAGATACCTAGAAAGAAGAGCAACATCCTTTCCCATGAGGGACCAGGGTAGGTGTTATTTATTAGGTTATTTATATATTATGAGGGTAGGTGTTATTTATTAGGTTATTTATATATTATGAGGGTAGGTGTTATTTATTAGGTTATTTATATATTATGAGGGTAGGTGTTATTTATTAGGTTATTTATATATTTTGAGGGTAGGTGTTATTTATTAGATTATTTATATATTATGAGGGTAGGTGTTATTTATAAGGTTATTTATATATTATGAGGGTAGGTGTTATTTATTAGGTTATTTATATATTATGAGGGTAGGTGTTATTTATTAGGTTATTTATATATTATGAGGGTAGGTGTTATTTATTAGGTTATTTATATATTATGAGGGTAGGTGTTATTTATTAGGTTATTTATATATTATGAGGGTAGGTGTTATTTATAAGGTTATTTATATATTATGAGGGTAGGTGTTATTTATTAGGTTATTTATATATTATGAGGGTAGGTGTTATTTATTAGGTTATTTATATATTATGAGGGTAGGTGTTATTTATTAGGTTATTTATATATTATGAGGGTAGGTGTTATTTATTAGGTTATTTATATATTATGAGGGTAGGTGTTATTTATTAGGTTATTTATATATTATGAGGGTAGGTGTTATTTATTAGGTTATTTATATATTATGAGGTAGGTGTTATTTATTAGGTTATTATATATTATGAGGGTAGGTGTTATTTATAAGGTTATTTATATATTATGAGGGTAGGTGTTATTTATTAGGTTATTTATATATTATGAGGGTAGGTGTTATTTATTAGGTTATTTATATATTATGAGGGTAGGTGTTATTTAATAGGTTATTTATATATTATGAGGGTAGGTGTTATTTATTAGGTTATTTATATATTATGAGGGTAGGTGTTATTTATAAATACACAAGAGGGTTGTAGGAACGCTAAAAGCAGTAACAAGAAATAGGGTGGTCAGTATGGAAGTGAAGAAGTCCTTGCATGACAGTGTGGTAATCCCGACACTGACTTACGGAAGCGAAGCATGGACGTTGGTTGAGAGACTCAGACCAAGAGTGAGAGCAGTGGAAATGAATTACTTAAGGAGTGCGTGCGGAGTTACATGGAGGGATAGACAGACTAATGAGGAAGTAAGAAGGAGGTGTGGTGTGGAGGTAGATGTGCTGGAAAGTGTGAAAAGGAACAACTTGAGATGGTTCGGCCATATGGAACGTATGGAAAGCGAGAGAATGACTAAGAGGGTGTACGAGAGCGAGGTGGAGGGACAGAGGGGGAGAGGTAGACCGAATATGAGGTGGAAGGATGGAGTGAGGAACTACACGAACGAAGGCGGTGCTGGTTGGGGGGAGGGGCGTCGACTGACTGGGGACAGAGGTGCACGGGGGCGGTTCGTTCGTGGCCACCCCTTCGGGGATCACGGCGTCAGGCAATAGATAGATAGATAGATTTATATATTATGAGGGTAGGTGTTATTTATTAGGTTATTTATATGTTATGAGGGTAGGTGTTATTTATTAGGTTATTTAGGTAGGTGTTATTTATTAGGTTATTTATATATTATGAGGGTAGGTGTTATTTATTAGGTTATTTATATATTATGAGGGTAGGTGTTATTTATTAGGTTATTTATATATTTATATTTTGATTTTTTTAGCTTCCTCCCTAGACCACCATCAAGCTTAATAATCCATCCGCTAGATCATTTTTCTAGATAAATTTGTACATTTTTCCGTAGAAAAATGTCCCGGCCGAAGGCCAATTCCTCCTAAACTATAGGCATGCTACCGCTCACCAGGAAAAATCGACAGCTAAATGGCACGAAAGGTCTTAATATTGACAAAGAAATGGGGTGAAAGGTCTTAAAATCGCCAAAGTAATGTGTCGAACATCTAAATGTTTTGAAAACTAATGGGGCTAATAATGAAGGAGAAGGGGGGGGGGGGGGGGCAGAAAATATAACAACCATTCCCCCTTAAATCAAATGATGTAATGCCATGTTTGTATATATCTTAGTTATCCGCCTGACTATTAAACTGAACTTGATAATGAACCATTTACCTTCAACCCAAACTGTACCGGTGACGACCTTTGCATTATATTCTGGCAACTATTAGACAATTTGATTCAGCTTAGGAAGGACGTCCACCCATTAAATGGCTGCAGACTATCTCATTTAATACTTTTTAGCTACCATGTAACCTTCCTAAGCTTCGTAAAATCGTCTAAAAATAGCAAAACAAAATAATAATAATAATAATAAATAAATCAATCAATAAAATAAACACACGTCGCCAGTACAAAAGTGCTTAAAAAGACTTTCGCCTCATTACTTTGTCAATATTAAGGGGAGGTATTTAGTTTGTTCCCTAGACCTCCATCAAGCTTAAAATTACACCCCCTTGAGTCCCTTTCAAGATAAATTTGTAAATTTTTCGGTAGAAAAATGTCCCGGCCGAAGGCCGATTCCTCTTAAGTTACAGGCTCGCTATCGCTCGCCAGGAAAACATCGACACCTAAATGGCACGAAAGGTCTTAAAATTGACAGAAATGGGGCGATTTTTTTTAAAGTCACCAAACTAATGGGGCAAACGTCTTAAAATCTCAAAACCAATGGGGCTAAATATGAGGGAGAAAGAAGTTCGAAAAAAAATCCCTCAAGTGGAAACCTCCCCTTAAGACCTTTCGTGCTATTTAGGTGTCGATTATTTTCCTGGCAAACGATAGTGAGCCGGTAATTTTGGAAGAACCGGCTTATATACTTGTATCCAGAAATGTCCGAAGTAACCTCCCTTGACCGAAGTTAGGCCATTTCACGGTAATGTGGTCCACGTGATTGGGTATAAATTAATCTAGAAGGGGGATCTAATGGATTTTTTTATTTTTTTTTAAAGTATGATGGAAGTATAGGGAGGAAACTAGAAAAATAATACAAAGATACATAAATGATCAAATTAATAAGCCCATCCCGCCTTAAATATATGATGTAACTCATCAGACTGAAAAGGTTAACCCCTTCAGCACCATGACGTCATGTTCTGGTGTCCATCACTTGAATGCCTTTAGTTTATACTATCGTATACCTTTAGGACTCAAAGAGGAAAATAGGATCTCTATAAACCCTCTGAGTAACACAGGTCCTTCTAACCGGCATCAAAGCGTCTAACTTTGATAACAATAACAGTTAAGGGGGTAGTGCTTGGTTTTTGGCCTACTGTATATATTTATTTAAAGTTAAGGGGGTAGTGCTTGTTTTTGGGTCTACTGTATATATTTATTTAAAGTTAAGGGGGTAGTGCTTGGTTTATGGCCTACTGTATATATTTATTTAAAGTTAAGGGGGTAGTGCTTGTTTTTGGGTCTACTGTATATATTTATTTAAAGTTAAGGGGGTAGTGCTTGTTTTTGGGTCTACTGTATATATTTATTTATCGATTTATTTTTGAGTTTCCTCACTAGACCTCAATAAAGCTTAAAAATACACCCCCTAGACCCTTTCAAGATAAATGTGTACATTTTTCGGTAGAAAAATGTACCGGCCGAAGGCCAATTACTTCTAAAATTACAGGCCCGCTATTGCTCGCCAGAAAAAGATCGACACGTGAATGGCACGAAAGGTCTTCATATTGGCAAAGAAATGAGGCGAAAGGTCTCAAAATCGCCAAACTAACGGAATGAACGTCTTAAAATCTCAAAACTAATATGCTAAACATGAGAGAGAAGGGGGTCCAGAAAAAGATATCCCCCCCCCCTTCAATAGACGTGATCGTGCTGAAGGGGCTAATGACCGTTGAGGTTCCAAGGTTTATCTCACAAATTAATTGCTCTTTCCATTCACATATGCATAGCCTACGTGAGTTGCAGTTGGGATGTGTGTACATGCTTAGATTGATATGCAGGATTCGAAGTTGCATAATAAATCGTAGGCAGTGTCCACCAACCTTTAACTGTCTTCGTGGTGCGATGTATAAGGTGTTGATTTTCGGTGTGAGCATCCTGGGTTCGAATCCACGGACTGCCACATGTGTTTGTAAATTTCATTAATCGATTTTAGGAGTATGGTTGGTTGTTGGAAGGAACATAATAAGTAGCCTACAATAAACATCTAAACCACAATACTATCAATCTATCTATCTATTGCCGGACACCGTGATCCCCGAAGGTGTGGCCACGAACGAATCGCCCCCATGCACCTCTGTCCCCAGTCAGTCGACGCCTCTCCTCCCATTCATCACTGCCTTCACTCATATACTGTACTTCTTAACTTCATCCTTGCATACATTCATACATGCTCTCTCGGTTTAACTCGCCCTCTTTGTCCTTCCACTTCACTCTCATACACTCTCTTGGTCATTCTTTCGCTTCCCATACGTTCCACATGGCTGAACCATCTCAAGGTGTTCCTTTTCACACTTTCCAGCACATCTACATTCACACCACACCGCTCTCGTACTTCCTCATTCGTCTGTCTATACCTCCATGTAACTTCGCACGCACTTCTCGAGTAACTCATTTCCACCCCTCTCACTCTTGGTTTGTGTATCTTCAACAACGGCTATGTTTCACTCCCGTATGTCAATGTCGGGATTACCACACTGTCATGCAAGTTCTTCTTTACTTCCATGCTGACCGCCCCATTTCTTGTTAATGCTTTCAGCGTTCCTACAACCCTCGTCCCCTGTTGCACTCTCTCCCGCACTTCTACATTCATACTCCCAAACCACAATACACACATGTTAAACTATTAGTAAACCACCACCAGACATACATGTTAAAGTAAACCAACAAACACAAATGTTAAAGTAATAGTAAACCAACAGACATACATGTTAAAGTATTAGTAAACCAACAGACACACATGTTAAAGTATTAGTAAACCAACAGACACAAATGTTAAAGTATTAGTAAACCAACAGACATACATGTTAAAGTATTAGTAAACCAACAGACATACATGTTAAAGTATTAGTAAACCAACAGACACACATGTTAAAGTATTAGTAAACCAACAGACAAACATGTTAAAGTATTAGTAAACCAACAGACACACATGTTAAAGTATTAGTAAACCAACAGACACACATGTTAAAGTATTAGTAAACCAACAGACACACATGTTAAAGTATTAGTAAACCAACAGACACACATGTTAAAGTATTAGTAAACCAACAGACACACATGTTAAAGTATAAGTAAACCAACAGACACACATATTAAAGTAATAGTAAACCAACAGACACACATGTTAAAGTAATAGTAAACCAACAGACAAACATGTTAAAGTATTAGTAAATCAACAGACACACATGTTAAAGTAATAGTAAACCAACAGACACACATGTTAAAGTATTAGTAAACCAACAGACACACATGTTAAAGTATTAGTAAACCAACAGACACACATGTTAAAGTAATAGTAAACCAACAGGCAAACATGTTAAAGTATTAGTAAACCAACAGACACACATGTTAAAGTATTAGTAAACCAACAGACACACATGTTAAAGTATAAGTAAACCAACATACATACATGTTAAAGTATTAGTAAACCAACAGACACACATGTTAAAGTATTAGTAAACCAACAGACATAGGCTACATGTTAAAGTATTAGTAAACCAACAGACAAACATGTTAAAGTATTAGTAAACCAACAGACACACATGTTAAAGTATAAGTAAACCAACAGACACACATGTTAAAGTATAAGTAAACCAACAGACACACATGTTAAAGTAATAGTAAACCAACAGACAAACAAGTTAAAGTATTAGTAAATCAACAGACACACATGTTAAAGTAATAGTAAACCAACAGACACACATGTTAAAGTATTAGTAAACCAACAGACACACATGTTAAAGTATTAGTAAACCAACAGACACACATGTTAAAGTATTAGTAAACCAACAGACACACATGTTAAAGTATTAGTAAACCAACAGACATACATGTTAAAGAATAAGTAAAGATATATACAGTACTTATAATGCCCTGAATAAATAATCATATAATCAATGTGGTGCATATACAGTAACACAATAAGTCAGCCATAATGAAACACACATGTTAAAGTATAAGTAAAGATATATAGACCTGAATAAATAATCCTATATCAACTTGGTGTATACATTAGCACAATAAGTCAGCCATAATGAGGTCTGCTTACACATGATTCACTACATATTAGAGTGCCGAAGCGCCAGTTCATCATTAACCCCTTCAGTAGGGGTGCTGTCTTTTATATATTTTTCTGGCTACAATTAGTCGATTTTACTCGTTAAAAAGGGCCTATATCAATTAACAGGCTTCGAAGTATCTCGCTAAACTCATTTTACTACCACAGATCTGTCTTAAACTGCACACAATCGTCTAGATATAGCTACAATAGAATTAAATAGAAGTTTCAGGTAAAAAAGTGGTCTAGGTAATTATTGTTAGTGTAATTCACAAGATAGATTTCCACAAGTGAAGTGTTTCAGAGGGAGGTAGTTGCTTATTCTGGTCCCCCTTCTCCTTCATGCTTAGCCCCATTAGTTTTGAGATTTTAAGACGTTCGCCCCATTAGTTTGTTGATTTTATGAGTTTTTGTCCCATTTCATTATCAATATCAAGACCTTTCGTGCCATTAACGTGTAGATTTTTTCCTGGCGAGCGATAGCGACTGTCTGGAAATTTGGAGGAATCGGCCGTCGGTCGGGACATTTTTCCTACCGTAAAATGTACAAATTTATCTTGAAGGGGGTTCTAGGGGGTGTTTTTCTACCGCTTGATGGAGGTCTAGGGAATAAAATAAACAATATATAAAGATAAAAGAATAAACAAATAAATACGGCCATCTCCCCTACAGTAACTATATTCTGAATACCCCCTCACGGTACTGAAGGGGTTGGAGTGGTCACCGGCGCCAGTATACAGCACAGTAGACTATATTCTGAATACCCCCCACGGTACTGAAGGGGTTGGAGTGGTCACCGGCGCCAATATACAGCACAGTAGACTATATTATGAATACCCCCCACGGTACTGAAGGGGTTGTAGTGGTCACCGGCGCCAATATACAGCACAGTAGACTATATTCTGAATACCCCCCACGGTACTGAAGGGGTTGGAGTGGTCACCGGCGCCAGTATACAGCACAGTAGACTATATTCTGAATACCCCCCACGGTACTGAAGGGGTTGGATTGGTCACCGGCGCCAGTATACAGCACAGTAGACTATATTCTGAATACCCCCCACGGTACTGAAGGGGTTGGAGTGGTCACCGGCGCCAGTATACAGCACAGTAGACTATATTCTGAATACCCCCCACGGTACTGAAGGGGTTGGATTGGTCACCGGCGCCAGTATACAGCACAGTAGACTATATTCTGAATACCCCCACGGTACTGAAGGGGTTGGATTGGTCACCGGCGCCAGTATACAGCACAGTAGACTATATTCTGAATACCCCCACGGTACTGAAGGGGTTGGAGTGGTCACCGGCGCCAGTATACAGCACAGTAGACTATATTCTGAATACCCCCCACGGTACTGAAGGGGTTGGATTGGTCACCGGCGCCAGTATACAGCACAGTAGACTATATTCTGAATACCCCCACGGTACTGAAGGGGTTGGAGTGGTCACCGGCGCCAGTATACAGCACAGTAGACTATATTCTGAATGCCCCCACGGTACTGAAGGGGTTGGAGTGGTCACCGGCGCCAGTATACAGCACAGTAGACTATATTCTGAATGCCCCCCACGGTACTGAAGGGGTTGGAGTGGTCACCGGCGCCAGTATACAGCACAGTAGACTATATTCTGAATACCCCCCACGGTACTGAAGGGGTTGGATTGGTCACCGGCGCCAGTATACAGCACAGTAGACTATATTCTGAATACCCCCACGGTACTGAAGGGGTTGGAGTGGTCACCGGCGCCAGTATACAGCACAGTAGACTATATTCTGAATGCCCCCACGGTACTGAAGGGGTTGGAGTGGTCACCGGCGCCAGTATACAGCACAGTAGACTATATTCTGAATGCCCCCCACGGTACTGAAGGGGTTGGAGTGGTCACCGGCGCCAGTATACAGCACAGTAGACTATATTCTGAATGCCCCCCACGGTACTGAAGGGGTTGGAGTGGTCACCGGCGCCAGTATACAGCACAGCGGTAATTACTGGTGCTATATAGTTATTAACCCCTTCTGTACCGGCGACGTCTGTCCAATTCTATTCTAGCTTCATTTAGACGATTTTATGAAGCTTACGAAGGATATATGGTAGCTAAAAAGATTGATCGAGATAATCTGTAACATATTAATGGGTAAACGGCCTTCCTTAGCTCAATAAAATCGTCTAATAGTTGCCGGAATATTATTTAAAGTACATCACCGGTACAGAAGGGGTTAATGGGTGCCGTAGATTTACGCAAGTCTTGGGGATCATTTGGATATTATATATAAATATTAGTGAGGATTGTGCTTGCTTTTTGCCATTTTCGAGCACTGTATCTATTTTGTTCCCTAGGCTAATAAATAAACCTTCCTAAACTTCCCTAAAACTAAAAAATGCCCACCCAGACCCCCTTCAAGCAAAATTTGTAGATTTTTATAGAAAAATGTTCCGGTCGAAGGACAATATCTTCTATGTTATAGGCTCGCTATTGCTCGCCCAGAAAGAAATCAACCCCGGAATGGGGTGAAGCGTGTTATTATCGTCAAACGAATGGGGTGAAACGTTTAAAAATGTCCAAACTAATGTAGCGAAACAGGGGAGGCTCAATAAGACCTCCAAATATTAACCTTTTGAATAAATTGACACCACAATTTTTTTAATTCTGGCTATCATTATGATGGTTATCTCCAGTTTAGGAAGGGTATGTAGGAATAAGAGGTTACTTGAGATACCTTTGTATCAATGTGATGTCTAAAGGTACAGTCGGACCATGAATACTGGAACACCTCCTAATGATAAAAAACAGGATGGTTAACATTAAATAGTGAATTTCAATAGTTTGATAATTGTAGTAAAATTTGTTTATCAAAATAATTCGCTAGGTATCATAATATCGCTTTCAAAGCCTTTGAAAATGGTGCAGCTACAGAGTGTGAGGTGAGGTTGAACGGTCAGGTTATGGAGAATGTCAGCTCATTTCAGTATTTGGGCTGTGTGTTGAGTAAAGTTGGGATTATGAATGAAGAAGTGCGGGAGAGGGTGCAACAGGGATAGAGGGTTGTAGGAACGCTGAAAGCAGTAACAAGAAATAGGGTGGTCAGCATGGAAGTAAAGAAGTCCTTGCATGACAGTGTGATAATCCCGACATTGACTTATGGGAGCGAAGCTTGGACGTTGGTGAAGAGACTCGAACAAAGAGTGAGAGGGGTGGAAATGAATTACTTGAGAAGTGCGTGCAGAGTTGCATGGCGGGATAGACAGATGAATGAAGAAGTACGAGAGAGGTGTGGTGTGGATGTAGAAGTGTTGGAAAGTGTAAAAAGGAACAACTTGAGATGGTTCGGCCATGTGGAACGTATGGGAAGCGAGATAATTACTAAGAGAGTGTTCGAGAGTGAGGTGGAAGGACAGAGAGGGAGAGGCAAACCGACTGAGAGGTGGAAGGATGGAGTTAAGAAGTATATGAGCAAGGCGGTGCTGGTTGGGAGCAAGATACATAGACTAACCAGTTAGTCTATGTATCTTGGTTGGGAGAAGGGGTGTCGACTGACTGGGGAAAGAGTTGCATGGGGGCGTTTCGTTTGTGGCCACCCCTTCAGGGATCACGGCGTCCGGCAATAGATAGATACAAAAGTTGAAAAGAAATTACTGTACTTCCAAATCTTAGTATAATGGAAAACAGCTGTTAGGTAAACTATATTGTAGTGAAGGGGTTGGAATGCCGAAAGTGACAGTACGTGATATAGCGGTAGTTGGTGTTGTCAGTAATTACCACCAGTGATAGATCCAGGCCGGTGCAATGTTTGAGGAGTGAGGTCACCTTCTCGTTCTACGGTCAATGTCAAGCGATACAGACCATTCAGTAGACAGGGAAGGGACAACTTTTTACTCTACTGAAAACTACGTCTAGCTATAAAATACAATTACAGTTTATGAGTCGAGTATAATATGGTTGTGAAAACTGGTTCATCCTCGAGTTATAGAACAAGAAAGAATAAGGTGGGATATATTTCAAATGTGAAGAGCAATGGTGATTGATATTACCGACATAGGCCTTAGTGGGAAAATCTCTCTCTCTCTCTCTCTATATATATATATATATATATATATATATATATATATATATATATATATATATATATATATATATACAGTATATATGGAAGTTAAATCACAAATACGTGTGATCAAATTATGTAGTAAAACTCTCTTGGAAAATTGAACAATGGAACACCAAGCTTTCGTCTATTCTCTCAAGACATCTTCAGGGTAATACAAGAAAAACATGGGGAGAGTGAGGGAACACCTTTCGTGAAAACACTCATTTCTCAAAAGCTGGAAGAAAAAACATGAAAAATAAGGGTGCGAGCCTATTCCCTATAATTACTATATATATATATATATATATATATATATATATATATATATACCGGTATATTTATAATATAACATTTACTTATTTATTAATTTATATATGAGGCTATAGCATGCCTATCTTCTGATCTATCAACTATCTCCGACTGGGTCAGAGAAAATATCGCTACTTTCAATGCTTCCAAAACCCAATTTATCTTTCTATCTACCCATCACCCTCTTCCACACAACGTTCCCATATTCTTCAACAATACAACATTCAACCCTTCATATTCTTTCAGTATTCTTGGAGTTTCTTTTTCTCCTGACATTTTTGGAACAATCATATTACTACTCTTTCTAAAACAGCTTCCCAGAGGTTAGGTGTGCCCATGTCTCGAGTATTGTTCGCATGTGTGGGGAGGTTCCACCCATATTGCACTTCTCGAAAGGGTAAAGTCAAAAGCATTTTGTATCATCAACTCACTTTCTCCTACTAATTCCCTACAATCTCTCTCTACAAGCCGCAATGTTGCATCTCTCTCACTCTTCTACCGCTATTACAATAATCAGTGTTCTTCAGAGCTTTCTCAGTTTATGAAGTTTAACATTGACAAATGCAAGGTATTACAGATAGGGAAGATGCATACAAATGTTAAATATAAACTAGCTAATATGGAATTAGAAAACTCAGACTGTGAGAAAGATCTAGGTGTGTTTGTTAGCAATGATTTGAAGCCTAGAAAACAATGTATAAGCGTTCGTAACAAGGCAAACAGGATTCTCGGGTTCATATCTAGGAGTGTGAGTAACAGAACTGCTGATGTTATCTTAAAACTTTACTTGTCATTAGTGAGACCCCATATGGATTATGCTGTTCAATTTTGGTGTCCTTATTACAGAATGGACATAGATTCATTGGAGAGAGTACAACGTAGAATGACAAAAATTATCCATAATATTAGACATCTTCCGTATTAAGAAAGGTTGAAGAAATTAGGCTTACATTCGTTAGAGAGACGCAGAGTTAGAGGTGACATGATAGAGGTATTCAAGTGGGTTAGTGGAATTAATAAAGGAGACATGACAAATGTACTAAAGCTCAGTGATAGCGAAATAACTCGTACAAATGGTTTCAAATTAGATAAATTTCGTTTCAGAAAAGATATAGGAAAATATTGGTTTGGTAACAGAGTTGTAGATGGGTGGAATAGGCTACCAAGTGATATAGTGGGATCAAGAACGATAGGGAGCTTTAAGATAAAATTAGATAGGCATATAGACGAGATGGGTTGGGTGTGAGGGGGATCTACCATGTGTGGGCCAATCGGCGCTCAGCAGACCCCCGTAATCTTGTGTTAATCTCTGACCGTTTTGGTGGGGTCAGAACTCAAGGTATTAGTGAGATGGGTCTATAATTGGGCCTTGTAATTGGGGTTGGGTGTGACAGGGATCTGCCTTGTATGGGCCGATCGGCTTTTTGCAGACTCCCATTTTCTTATGTTCTTATACCTCCTCCCATACGGAGAGTGGGGGGGTACCCGCCTTTCAACACACTCTCACCCCTAGTCTGTCCAGCTCTCTAGACCCAAGAATTTACCGATTTTCCCAGTCTTTCTTCTACTCAATAAGTAAGCTTTGGAACTCTCTCCCTCAATCTGTCTGTCCCTCATCTTATGACTTAAATTAATTCAAGCTCCGTGTGTTCAGACATTTTGACTCTCGAATTTGTCTCTGTCACTCTTTCAATTATAGGAGAGACATTTGTTGCACGCAGCTTTGCCTTTTGTCCTCTTCACTCACATAAGTTTATATATATATATATCAGATTTGTATCATGTTTTGTGCCATTTGTTTTTGCTATACAAATGTATACAGGTAGAACCTCATTGAAGCAAATGTATACAGGTAGAACCTCATTGAAGCAAATGTATACAGGTAGAACCTCATTGAAGCAAATGTATACAGGTAGAACCTCATTGAAGCAAATGTATACAGGTAGAACCTCATTGAAGCAAATGTATACAGGTAGAACCTCATTGAAGCAAGAAACTCATAAGTGGTTAATTAATCAAGTAACTAAAATCATTGGTCTGGCTCACTTTTAGTTAGTTAAGCTCGAAACTTTTGTTTTCTAACTTTCGTCGAGCCAGTAGCCATCGATGGGTTTAGCAAATATTTAAGATTGTGAAAATAAATTACGATAAGGTGACCGAACGGAAATAAACGCTATTTGGGAGAGAAAAGTTTTTGGACAATGTTCTGGTTATTGCTTTCTCAGGTTTGTTCGTAATGTCTAGGAACATTAGGAATGTCTAGGAACATATGTTAGGTTTACATAATTACTCACAATACAATTTTTTGAAAAGGCCTAATCAAATGTAAGCATACAATTACATCATTTTACTGAGCATACCGCAATGTTAACATAAAGGTATACCTTAAATGGTATAGGGAACTTCAGGCAATTATTTCAACAGGAGGATTTTAGTATTCGATGAAGCGTTTCGTCCTTTTATTTTGGCTATCCGTAGACGACTTTATTAAGCTTATAAGGGCCTGTGGGAGCTAGAAGGGTTATAAAGAGAGTTGTTACTCCTCTGATTCCTAGAGACCCTTCCTAAACTGCATATAATCATCTAATAATAGCCAGCATATAATTAAGAAACGCGTAATGTTATACTTTAAGGGATAAATCAGAAAAATGCAAATTGCGCCACATAAAACATATCTATTTTCAGTCAACAGATTTCTCCAAGTTCCAAAATACAGCCCAGTGTGCTATGGCTTGGACTGACCTTGCCTTGACCTTGACCTGTATGTTAGGGCAGGTGAGGGTTGAGGGTGTGTAGGTGAGGTCAGCTGCTGTCCTACTCAAGGCTGGACTATGAATGACCTGATAACTCCGGGGTGTGTTGCTTTTATTGCTCATACCACCTCTACCACCCCTACTACTACCACCTCTACCGCTCTTACTACCACCCCTACCAACCAGTCTAGTGTACAGTACTTTAGTCTTCGTTGATGTACTCACTCACTCATTCTCTCTCTCTCTCTCTCTTATAGGTCGAAGCTTGCAAGTAGTCAATTAACCTGGCAGTATATAATATTCTGGATTGTTCATGTCGCTGGATACCGTACAGTCACGTTCACGTGTCCTGTCTTACCTACACCATTTGTTCTTTCACTACTGTATATATCTAGCAAAAAAAAATACGGGTATTATAAATAAATATATAAATAAACATATTTCTACAATTATATAAATATTAAATAAAATAATAAATATATAACAACCAAAAGAAAAAAACAACAACAATAATATTAAAAATAATAATTGTAATACTAATGATAATAATGATAACATTCTTGACTCACACGAAGAAAACATACAGTATAATTATATAGTATACAGTATATTCCAAGTCAAGTCAAATAACAGTATATTGAGGATTATGTTTTGTGTTGTAACGAGAGACTAAACTCTACTATAGGGTGTTAAGGTGAGCCCTGACTGTTGTGAGCGCCTGCACTGTACACCACTAAACTCTACTATAGGGTGTTAAGGTGAGCCCTGACTGTTGTGGGCGCCTGCACTGTACACCACTAAACTCTACTATAGGGTGTTAAGGTGAGCCCTGACTGTTGTGGGCGCCTGCACTGTACACCACTAAACTCTACTATAGGGTGTTAAGGTGAGCCCTGACTGTTGTGAGCGCCTGCACTGTACACCACTAAACTCTACTATAGGGTGTTAAGGTGAGCCCTGACTGTTGTGGGCGCCTGCACTGTACACCACTAAACTCTACTATAGGGTGTTAAGGTGAGCCCTGACTGTTGTGAGCGCCTGCACTGTACACCACTAAACTCTACTATAGGGTGTTAAGGTGAGCCCTGACTGTTGTGGGCGCCTGCACTGTACACCACTAAACTCTACTATAGGGTGTTAAGGTGAGCCCTGACTGTTGTGGGCGCCTGCACTGTACACCACTAAACTCTACTATAGGGTGTTAAGGTGAGCCCTGACTGTTGTGGGCACCTGCACTGTACACCACTAAACTCTACTATAGGGTGTTAAGGTGAGCCCTGACTGTTGTGGGCGCCTGCACTGTACACCACTAAACTCTACTATAGGGTGTTAAGGTGAGCCCTGACTGTTGTGGGCGCCTGCACTGTACACCATTAAGGAGGGATTGGTGCCTCATTAATATTTGTTTTATATTTTTTTTTTTTTAGTTTCCTCCCTAGACCTCCAACAAGCTTAAAAGAAAAGAAAAAAAAGACCCTCCCTTCAAGACATATTTGTACATTTTTCGATATAAAATTGTCCCGGCCGAAGGCCGATTCCCCTTAAATAACAGGCTCGCTCTCGCTCGCCGGGAAATAATGGACACCTAAATAACACTAAGTCTTAATATTGACAAAGAAATGCGACTAAAGGTCTTAACATCGGCCACACTCGTCTCTAACGTGGATTGACCTCCCAATCTACCAAGATTGGAAGCCAACATCGGCCACACTAAAGAGCCGAACATTATAAAATCTGAAAACTGATGGGGCTAAACATGAAGGAGAAAGAAGGAGGAAGAAAGAGGACCATAAAAACGCCCCATCTCCCCTTGAAGGCACGCCACTCCAACCCACGCAAGAGGGGGAGGGCCGGCCCATCCATAGGTTCACCATCAACACTTTTTACAGCCGATCATTAACCGATTTTATGGCATCAAGTATATGTTTATGTTTGTTACTCTGCGCGTCACCGTAGCCAGTTTACGTGTCTTTGTATGTGACTCCTCATGCAATATTACGTGTCTCTGTATGTTACTCCTCATGCAATATTACGTGTCTCTGTATGTTACTCCTCATGCAATATTACGTGTCTCTGTATGTTACTCCTCATGCAATATTACGTGTCTCTGTATGTTACTCCTCATGCAATATTACGTGTCTCTGTATGTTACTCCTCATGCAATATTACGTGTCTCTGTATGTTACTCCTCATGCAATATTACGTGTCTCTGTATGTTACTCCTCATGCAATATTACGTGTCTCTGTATGTGACTCCTCATGCAATATTACGTGTCTCTGTATGTGACTCCTCATGCAATATTACGTGTCTCTGTATGTTACTCCTCATGCAATATTACGTGTCTCTGTATGTGACTCCTCATGCAATATTACGTGTCTCTGTATGTGACTCCTCATGCAATATCTCGATAACGAATTAATAGATGTCAATGAAATATGTTTACTAATTTCACTTGATTGGCATCTATTTGTAAACAACATGTACCTATTTGTAACTATAAACCTTTTTAAATTTAATTTAATTGATACCGGTACCTGGAAGGAGTTTTGGTGATCATATTCCTCGGGTCATTATAAATGTCTAATTACCCTTAGTGGTACCAGGGCTGTGTAGCTCAAGGGTATTGTATTCGTCCCTGTGTGTCTGTGTCATGCTTAACTGTCTTGGTGGTGTAATGGTTAAGGTGTCTCGAAATTTGTGTGTGATAACCCTGGTTCGAATCCCGGTGGATCACATATATGCTTTCATTAATTTCATTCATGGTGTTTGGTGGTGTGGTGAAATAAATAAAAAATAGATTAGCCCCATTAGTTTTAACATTTTAAGACGTTTGCCCTATTAGTTTGTCGATTTTAAAACCTTTCGTCCCATTTCTTTGTCAATATTAAGACCTTTCGTGCCCTTTAGGTGTCGTTTTTTTTCCTGGCGAGCGATAGCGAGCCTGTAATTGTGGAGGAACCGGTACATATATTAGCAAATAAATAAGCCCATTTCCCCTTAACCCTTTGATTACTACCATCATTCCTTCCTAACATTATTCTCTACGGCAACAATATCTCGTCCGACCTCTTGGCACCCCTTTAGTATGCATGTCAAGTATGGGCTCTCCATCTTGAAAACTGAGGGAGTAGTTCATGAAAGTGCCCATTATATAGCCTAGTAGATATTGATGGGGTGGAGGGGGGGGGGGGGGGGGGGGGGTGGGGGGGGGGGGGGGGGGGGAGTATATTTAGCTTAATGGAGGTCTAGGGAGGAAATTAATTGACTAATAACAAGATATATACATAATCCAATAATTAGGCCCATCGGGGGCCCCCCTTAAGGGTTCCAATCGCTCACAGGTTCAATTTATAGCACGTAGCACTTTTTATGGGTAGCCTTGTTTGTTCAGTTAATGTTTACAGTGCTGATTACTGTGGGGTAGGTGGGGGTTAGTGATGGTTAGGTCATATATCTCTCTCTCTCTCTCTTTATTATATATATATATATATATATATATATAGAGAGAGAGAGAGAGAGAGAGAGAGAGAGAGACTGACTGTACATTATAATAGGTGACAGAAGGTTCACAACAGTATAGTCCACAATAAAGAGAGAGAGAGAGAGAGAGAGAGAGAGAGAGAGAGACTGTACATTATAATAGGTGACAGAAGGTTCACAACAGTATAGTCCACAATAAAGAGAGAGAGAGTACAAAGGAGTACAAAGGAGTACAAAGGAAATCAAGCAACAACAGGTCTAGTGACCCTTCTAGGCTGCTTGTCCTCCAAAACACTGAGGATCAAGTGTCCAAACAGTGGTTTAGAGTGGGTAAGGGAACATTGGAAAGGGAACTACTGCCCTAGAACTAATATCCGTGGCAGGATTAGGAAGTTAGTAGGGGACAGATGGGTTAGTAACTGAGGGGGCGATAAAATAAAGTTATTCATTTACAAACGCAGTCAGTCGCGGGTTTGATGCGAGATATTTGTCTAAGGAGAGTTTAAATGAATCAACGGTGCTGCAGTCTATAACGTCTCGGGGAAGCCCATTCCACAAGTTGACAACTCGATTGAAGAAGAAATTCTTAGATTCGTGTGAGTTAAAAGATTTACCAATAATTTTGCAACCGTTTCCCCGCGTGTAATTAGATTGGTCGATAGTGAAGTACTTACTACAGTTCATATTGTCGATGCCTTTGATGATTTTGAACACTTGAATTAAGTCACCTCTTAATCTGCGCTGGGTTAAAGGAAATAGATTTAATTCTCTAAGACGCTCTTCGTATGGTTTGTTCTTTAGGCTAGGTATCATTTTGGTAACTCTACGTTGAACTCGTTCTAGCTTGTTTATATCTTTTTGGTAATAAGGGCACCAGGATTGAACGCAGTATTCCAGAAGAGGGCGGACTAAGGAATTGTAAAGGGTTAGGATAACTTCTTTGGATTTATGCTCAAATGACCTGCCTATAAAGCCAATTATTTTGTTTGCTTTCTTAACAACTTCTGAACATTGTTGACTCGGTTTTAGGTTACTCGATATTGTTACTCCCAGATCGGTTTCTCTGTTTACATTCTTAAGCTGAGTGCCATTCATCGAATAGTTTGCTTTCTCATTTAGGTATCCGATATGTAGTACTTTACATTTATCCGCATTGAAACTCATTTGCCAAATTTGGGCCCAACATGACAATTTATCTAGATTGTGTTGCATATCGTCAACTTGTTCTTTTGAGAGTACGCTATTTGCAATTTTTGTATCGTCAGCAAATTTTGAGATTGTACAGGTGAGACCCTCATCTATGTTGTTGATGTAAATTAGAAAGAGAATTGGTCCTAGTACCGATCCCTGGGGTACCCCGCTACTTACATTGGTCCATTTAGATGCCTTACCGTTTATGACTACTCTTTGCTTTCTGTCGCTGAGCCAATTTTCTATCCATTTCAACACACCGTCTTGTATTTCATGCGCTTTTAGTTTTAGCAGTAAACGTTTGTGGGGAACTTTGTCAAAGGCCTTTTGAAAATCAAGGTATATAATATCTACAGCTTTACTCTCATCGTAGAGGTTAAGGATATCGTGGAAGAAGTCTAAGAGGTTTGTTAAACAGGAACGTTTTTTACGAAAGCCGTGTTGAGTATCTTTAAGTAAGTTATTTGCTTCTAAGTGATTTACGAGTCTGTCTCTTATGACCGTTTCTAACATTTTACATACAATTGAGGTTAAGCTAATTGGACGATAGTTACTGGGTAGGGATTTGCTGCCTTTTTTGAATATCGGTGTTACGTTGGCTAGCTTCCACTGATCAGGCATAATTCCAGACTGCAAGGATTCATTGAATAGCAATGTCAGTGGTTTGGAGAGCTCATCCTTAGCTTCCTTTAGAACTCTAGGCGAGATTGTATCAGGTCCAGGCGTTTTATTTACCTTGAGTTTATCTAAACAATTCAATACTTCTCTCTCTGTAATGGTGATATTGCTTAGAACATCTGAATTATCAATCTGAATCGGCGATGGTGTAGGGATATCACTGAGGTCTTCGGTTGTAAAAACTGATGCAAAGAAGGTATTGAGGGCATTACTCATTTGTACTTCGTCTTTGGTGTATTCTCCATTTTCATCGACTAACGGTCCAACAGTTTGAAGTAACTACTTTTTTCTTTCTGATATAACTATAGAATTCTTTCGGGTTTGTTTTACTTTGATTCACAACATGTGACTCCAGGGTCTTTTTACTTTGCTTAATTAACTTTTTGGCTTTGCGTCGTAGCTCTACAAATTTCACCCGTTCTTCGTCATTTTGTGAGGATTTTAATCTATCATTGGCAAATTTTTTAGCAAGCAGACAGTCTGAAATATCTTTATTCCATCATTTGGGCTTATCATTATGGTCTGGACGCCGTATTTTCGATGGTATGCAGTCTTGCACTGCCTTAAGGTAAGTGGTTGTGAAACACTCCCAAGATGTATTTATGTCATTATTGTTAGTCAGAAAGCTCCAGTCAGTTTCTTTAAGCTTTGATTTAAGTTTATGAAAATTTGCTTTCTTAAAATTAGGGACTTTCTCAATGCTGCTATTTGATTTGTTACTAGTAAACTTTAAAGTGAAAGTTATCGTACGATGGTCGCTGTTACTGAATTCATCACCAACATTCAAATTCTCTATTAATTCTTCTTTTGTTGCGAGTACAAGGTCAAGCACATTATTACCACGGGTCGGAGATTGTACAAATTGAAAAAGTGAACTCTCTTGCAAGTTAGCATAGAGGTCGTGTCCAGAGTGTGAAGTAAGAATATCTCCCCATTTAGTCACGGGTAAGTTGAAATCACCAAGAATTACGGTATCTTGTATGTTAGTTATTTCTGCAATTTGTTCATAAATTTCACTGTCAGTTTGCACTGATTGAGATGGGGGTCTGTATAATAAAGCTAGTGTTATTTTAGTTCCTCGTTTATTATTTAATAGTACGTAAGATATGTCTATATTCGCAATTTGAGGTTTTGACATTAAGACGGGATTAAGACTTTCCTTTATAAAAACAGAACTCCTCCTCCATTTCTATTGATCCGACTTTTCTCAAACATTGTATAACCAGGAAGCGTATATTCGGCTAAAAAGTCTCTGTCTTCCGTATTTAACCAAGATTCTGTAATGCCGATTATATCATAATGTTCTGTAAACACGATTTCCTCTAGATCTGAACATTTATTGCGTATGCTACGAGCATTTGCATAAAACACCTTAAGAGTATTAGAGTTGGATGTTACCGATTGTGCATTGTCTGAAATTTCAGTTCGTATTTGACTTACACTACCCTGTCTGGGGTCTGGTTGACCCCGTTTTTTGAACGGAAATCCTTGACTGCATCGTTCAGCAGACGACCAAGACGGGCAGCTCCTACTTCATTGAGATGTACACCATCTCCTGAAAACAAAGATTTATCATAGTAAAAATGATCCCACGTGTCGACAAAGCCGATGTCCTCCTCCCTGCAGAGTTTGGCTAGTCGGCGATTTGTACTGGTAGCTATGTTGTAGAATCGGTTTTCTACATCAATCCGGGGAACAATTCCTGAAATTAAGATTCTATTAGATTTTTCCTTGAAGGACCTGATCAGCCGCCGGTACTTGCAAAGTAGTTCCTCTGACCGCGTCCGTTGGACATCGTTAGATCCAACGTGGATGACGTACGTAGTGCTTGCGGGGGCGAGCCTGGAAACCTCTTCCACAGCCGCAACAATGTCGTCCACGCCGCCACCTGGGATACAGAATCGCTTTCTGGTCCTGGGTGCACTGGCACAGAACTCGGTTAGTTGGCCACGGACCATGGAGTCGCCCACAAGCCGAACTTCTTCCGTTTCCTCTTCCTCGTCAATAGCCAGAATTTTGAAGCGGTTTTGGCATGTTGTCGGGATGACCTTCCTGGTACTGGTACTGGGATGCACATTGTTTCTCACTAACTGAAAATTGTCCTGGGGGGGAGTGAGAGTAGAGTCATTATTATTATCTGCAACATCTAAGGTAGCTGCTGGTGTGGGTACCGGTACTGTATGCACTGGAATGGCGGTTGACATCGTAGTGGTTTCTTGGGCCGAGGGCACTCCTACGTTGAGTGTGGCAAATTCTTGAAGGGATTCAAGCTTCGTAGTCAGGGCATCGATCTTGCGGTGAGCTGCATTCAATTCATCCGCAATCTTCTCTCGGAGCTGGCAAAATCTACAAATTTGGACATCAGTATCAACAAACATGGTAGGGCCAAATTTACCGGAACAACTCGTGCAGGTTCGTTGCGGCGCCATGACGATATAATCACAATATGCCTGAAAATCACAAAAATTTATGGTAGAAAAATGGTACAATTAAAGCCTGAAAATCACAAAAAATGTATGTTAGCAATGTGATACAATTAATTCCTGAAAATCACACAACATTTTGTTAGCAATATGATAAAATTAATATGCCTGTAAATCACAAACAATATGTTAGCAATAAAACACAATTTATGCCTGAAAATAAAAATAAAATTTATGTTAGCAGTATGACACAGTTAAAGCCTGAAAATCACAAATGGACTAGAAATTTGTTACAAAATTTACTGGAAAAAAAAGTGGGAGAGGGTTAATGTAGTCTAGTGAGAAAACTGGAAAACAGTATACAGTACAGTAACAAAAAATATTTGTTAGCAATATGGTACAATTAATGCCTGTAAATCACAAAAAGAATATGTTAATCACAAGAACACAATTTATGCCTGAAAATATAACAAACATTGATGTTAGAAGTATGACACAGTTAAAGCCTGAACATTTTAAATGGACTAGTGATTTGTTACAAAATTTACTGGGGAAAAAAAAGTGGGAGAGGGTTAATTTAGCCTAGTGAGAAAACTGGAAAGCAGTATACAGTACAGTAACAACAAAATGGTTAGCAATATGGTACAATTAATGCCTGTAAATCACAAAAAGAATATGTTGATCACAAAAAGAATATGTTAGCACTAGAACACAATTTTATGCCTGAAAATAAAAATAAAATTATGTTAGAAGTATGAAACAGTTAGGCTAAAGCCTGTATATTAGTTTATACAGTGGTCGACACAATACTACTAATAATGGAGTTAGTAATATCCCTGGCAAGAGTGTGAGAGGCCTATTATTATGGTGACAAGTATCTGAAATGCGATTAATAAATAGGCTATCAAAAAGTATTACAGTAACTAAATTATTCTAACCCAATATTAAAACTCTCTTGACAAATGTTAGTGTGTGCGATTTATATAGATAACCAAGATAAAAAGTTCAACCAAGTACAGTATTGGCTAGACTTTGATATATAAAATACAAGAAGAGGGTTTGTTTATGTGTACACAGGTGGCTCTGAGAGAGAGAGAGAGAGAGAGAGAGAGACTGACTGTACATTATAATAGGTGACAGAAGGTTCACAACAGTATAGTCCACAATAAAGAGAGAGAGAGAGAGAGAGAGAGAGACTGACTGTACATTATAATAGGTGACAGAAGGTTCACAACAGTATAGTCCACAATAAAGAGAGAGAGAGAGAGAGAGAGAGATGACGTACATTATAATAGGTGACAGAAGGTTCACAACAGTATAGTCCACAATAAAGAGAGAGAGAGAGAGAGAGAGAGAGAGAGAGAGAGAGAGAGAGAGAGACTGACTGTACATTATAATAGGTGACAGAAGGTTCACAACAGTATAGTCCACAATAAAGAGAGAGATAGAGAGAGAGGAGAGAGATGTACATTATAATAGGTGACAGAGGTTCACAACAGTATAGTCCACATGAGAGAGAGAGAGAGAGAGAGAGACTGATAATAGGTGACAAAGGTTCACAATAGAGTCCACAAAAAGCAGAGAGAGAGAGAGGAGAAGAGACTGACTGACATTATAATAGGTGACAGAGAGTATAGATAAAGAGAGAGAGAGAGAGAGAGAGAGAGAGAGACTTACATTTCAGGTGACAGAAGGTTCCAACGTATAACAATGAAAGAGAGTACAAAGGAGTACAAAGGAAATCAAGCAACAACAGGTCTAGTGACCCTTCTAGGTTGCTTGTCCTCCAAAACACTGAGGATCAAGTGTCCAAACAGTGGTTTAGAGTGGGTAAGGGAACATTGGAAAGGGAACTATTGCCCTGCCACTAACGTGGCAGGACTAGGAAGTTAGTAGGGGACATATGGGTTAGTAACTGAGGGGATAAAGTCTTCATTTACAAACGCAGTCAGTCGCGGGTTTGATGCGAGATATTTGTCTAGGCGGAATTTAAATGAATCAACGGTGCTGCAGTCTATAACGTCTCGGGGGAAGCCCATTCCACAAGTTGACAACTCGATTGAAGAAGAAATTCTTAGATTCGTGCGAGTTAAAAGATTTACGAATAATTTTGCAACCGTTTCCCCGCGTGTAATTAGATTGGTCGATAGTGAAGTACTTACTACAGTTCATATTGTCGATGCCTTTGATGATTTGGAACACTTGAATTAAGTCGCCTCTTAATCTGCGCTGGGTTAAAGGAAATAGATTTAATTCTCTAAGACGCTCTTCGTATGGTTTGTTCTTTAGGCTAGGTATCATTTTGGTAACTCTACGTTGAACTCGTTCTAGCTTGTTTATATCTTTTTGGTAATAAGGGCACCAGGATTGAACGCAGTATTCCAGAAGAGGGCGGACCAAGGAATTGTAAAGGGTTAGGATAACTTCTTTGGATTTATGCTCAAATGACCTGCCTATAAAGCCAATTAATTTGTTTGCCTTCTTAACAACTTCTGAACATTGTTGACTCGGGTTTAGGTTATCTGATATTGTTACTTCCACAGATCAGTTTCTCTGTTTTACATTCTTAAGCGTGAGTGCCATTCATCGAATAGTTTGCTTTCTCACTTTAGGTATCCGACATGTTAGATCCTTTACATTTATCCGCATTGAAACTCATTTGCCAAATTTGGGGCCCAACATGACAATTTATCTAGATTGTGTTGGCATAATCGTCAACTTGTTCTTTTTGAGAGTACGCTATTTGCCTTTTGTAATCGTCAGCAAATTTTGAGATTGTGCAGGTGAGACCCTCATCTATGTCGTTGATGTAAATTAGAAAGAGAATGGTCCTAGTACCGATCCCTGGGGTAACCCCGCTACTTACATTGGTCCATTTAGATGCCTTACCGGTGATGACTACCCTTTGCTTTCTGTTGCTGAGCCAATTTTCTATCCATTTTCAACACACCGTCTTGTATTCCATGCGCTTTTTAGTTTTAGCAGTAAACGTTTGTGTGGGAAACTTTGTCAAAGGCCTTTGAAAATTCAAGGTATATAATATCTACAGCTTTATACTCTCATCGTAGAGGTTGAGGATATCGTGGAAGAAGTCTAAGGAGGTTTGTTAAACAGGAACGTGTTTTTTAACGAACAGCCGTGTTGAGTATCTTTAAGTATGTTATTTTCCTCTAAAGTGATTTTACGAGTCTGTTTCGTATGACGTTTCTAGCATTTTTAACAATACAACTGAGGATTAAGCTAATTGGACGATAGTTACTGGGTAGGGTATTTGCTGTCCTTTTTTTTAATATCAGTGTTACGTTGGCTAGCTTCCTCTGATCAGGCATAATTCCAGACTGCAAGGATTTATTGAATAGTAAATGTCAGTGGTTTGCAGAGCTCCTTCTTAAGCTTCCTTTAGAACTCTAAGGCGAGATGGTATCAGGTCCTGGCGTTTTATTTACCTTGAGTTTATCTAAAACAATTCAAATACTTCTCTCTATGTAACCGGTGATATTGCTTAGAACAATCTGAATTATCAATCTGAATCGATCGGCGATGGTGTAAGGGATAATTCACTGAGGTCTTCTGTTGTTAAAAAACTGATGCAAAGAAGGTATTGAGGGCATTACTCATTTGTACTTCATCTTTGTGTGTATTCTCCTTTTTTCATCGACTAAACGGTCCAACAGTTGAAGTAACTACTTTTTCTTTCTGATATAACTATAGAATTCTTTCGGGTTTGTTTTTACTTTGATTCGCAATATGTAACTCTAAGGTCTTTTTACTTTGCTTAATTAACTTTTTGGCTTTGCGTCGTAGCTCTACAAAATTTCACCCGTTCTTCGTCATTTTGTGAGGATTTTAAATCTATCATTAGCAAATTTTTTAGCAAGCAAAGGCAGTTTGAAAATATCTTATTCCACCATTTGGGCTTATTATTAGTGGCCTGGACGGCCGTATTTTTCGATGGTAATGCAGTCTTGCACTGCTTTTAGGTCAAGTGGTTTCGAATAACTTCCAAGATGTATTTATGTCGTTATTGTTAATTAAAAGCTCCAGTCAGTTTCTGTTAAACATAGCTCTAAAGTTTATGGAAGTTTGCTTTCTTGAAATTAGGGACTGTTTTCGATGCTACTATTTGGTTCGTTTACCTAGTTAACTTTAAAGTGAAAAGTTATTCGTACGGCTGGTCGCTGTTACTGAAATCTCATCACCAACATTCAAATTCTTCTATCAATTCTTCTTTTGTTGCAAGTACCAATGTCAAGAACGTTTATTTACCACGGGTCGGCATTCGAACAAATTGATAAAGCGAACTGTCTTGCAAGTTCGTATACAAGTCACTGTCCGGAGTGTGAAGTAAGAGTATCGCCCCACTTGGTCACAGGTAAATTAAAGTTCCGCCAAAAATCACGGTATCTTGTGAGTTACTTACATCTGCAATTTGTTTCGTTAAATTTCTCGGTCAGTTTTGCAACTGATTGAGCTGGAGGTCTGTATATGAACGCAAGTATGATTTTTGTACCTTTATTATTCTTTATTAGCACAAAAGATTGTGTCGACGTTCACAATTTGACGGTTTTGGACACGAGGGTCGGGTTAAGACTTTCCCCTTTGATATAAAAATAAAAACGCCACCTCTCCATTTTTATTTATTCGGCTGTTCTCAAAACATTACATAACCGGGAAGTGTAATACTCTGCTAAAAAGTCTCTATCTTGTGTATTGGGCCAAGATTCTGGTCTGCCAATCACAACAAAATTTTCTGTTGACACTAGTTCCTCTAAAATCTGAAAATTTAGTGCGTATGCTACGAGCGTTTGCATTAGAAAACCTTTAAAGTTGCGGTTTTAGAACTCGGCAGATCGTTTCTTTCATACAACTTTTTGGTTCTGGTCGGATCTACATTTACATTCATGGATGTCCTCGGTCCCTGCGGTGCGTTATCCCTGACGGTTTTGGAATTTGGGTCGTGTTGGTGGAAGCTTTAATCGCAAATTCGCGGTTCTTGACGGATTAGTATTTAGTCCTTTGTAAGATTGCCGTCCTCGCTGTCTTCGGTCCTCCTTCCATGGGGTCCTGTGCTGAGTCGATTTCTTCTCCGAAAATCCTTCACCGCATTCGTTTAGAAGACGCCCGCCCAAAAAACGCGCTGCTCCCCATAGAGGAGAGACGAGGAGAGATAGAGAGAGAGACCGGACTGTACATTATAATAGGTGACAGACAGAAGGTTCACGAACAGTCATAGGTCCACAATAAGGAGAAGAGAGAGAGAGAGGAGAGGATGACTGTACATTCTAATAGGTGACAGAAGGTTCACACAGTTCCCATAGTCCACAATAAAGAGAGAG
>CM064487.1:25838907-25913907 GCA_032716605.1 Paralithodes platypus
TGGCTGTACATTGTTAAATAGGTACATAGGAGTACAAAGGAGTACAAAGGAAATCAAGCAACAAACAGGTCTAGTGACCCTTCTAGGTTGCTTGTCCTCCAAAAAACTGAGGATAACAAGTGTCCAAACATTGGTTTAGAGTGGTAAGGGGTAACATTGGCAGGAAACTGACTGCCCATGCCACTACACGTGGCAGGACTCGGACTTTAGTAGGGGACATATGGGTTAGTAAAATGATGGGAGGAAATAAAGTTTATTCATTTAACAAACGCAGTCAGTCGCGGGTTATGTTCGAGAATTTGTCTAGGCGAGAATTTAATGAATCAACGGTGCTGCCGTCTATAACGTCTCGGGGAAGCCATTCCACAACGTTGACAACTCGATTGAAGACGAAACTTCTTAGATTCGTGCGAGTTAAAAGATTTACCAATAATTTGCAACCGTTTACCCCCCGCGTTGTAATAGATTGGTCGATAGTGAAGTACTACTACAGGTTCCATATTGTCGAGCCTTTTGAGTGATTTTGAACACTTGATTAAGTCGCTCCTAATCTGCGCTGGTTAAAGGCAATAGATTTAATTCTCTACGAAGCTCTTGCTCTTCGTATGGTTTGTTCTTTAGGATAGGTATCATTTTGGTAACTCCGTTGAACTCGTTCTAGTTGATTTATATCTTTTTGGTCATAAGGTGACCAGGATTGAACGCAGATTCCAGAGAGGGCGGAGCTAAGGAATTGTAAAAGGGTTAGGATAAACCTCTTTGGATTTATGCTCAAAGACCTGCCTATTAAAGCCAATTATTTTGTTGCCTTCTTAAACAACTCTGAACCATTGTTGAGCTCGGTTTTAGGTTTACTCGATATTGTTACCCCAGATCAGTTCTCTGTACATTAATGTATTTAATAGGTACAGAAGTCAAACCAATATATACAAAAAAAAAAGAAAAATAAATGTACATTTTTTGATACCAGGCTAAAGAGAGATTATAAATGTCTAATGTTTAATAGATCAATGTCAGAAATTAGATCCGAAAAAAAAAAAACAAAAACAGAACAAAAGAAGAAACAGAAAAACAAAAAAAAAAGAGAAATACAATCAAAAAAAAAGTGAAATAAACTAGTTATATTCTACAAAACAACTAATATAAAAACAGTATATAACAACTAACACAAGAGAAAAAAAAACATAAAAAAGCAAACAGTAAATTAAAAATAAACAATAACAAAACAACAAATATGATAATATAAATTTTAATCCCTTTGATATTCAAATAAGAAATTAAAACAATAGTACTATTACATTATCCCTTAAAAAATGTTTATAATTAATCACAAATATCTACTAATTTAATAAAAAAAATAGATTAAAAAATAAAGAATAAAAAAAAACCACATAAATATTAAAAAAAAAAAAAAAAAGAAAAAAAAAAAATCAACTTTTGCACATTAGAAAATTTAACCCTGTCCCTAAGTTCAAAAACTAATACATACTAACAATATACATAGCAAAATACCACAAAAAAAAATAAAATGTATAGATAACCAGTAAAAAAACAGAAAGTCTATTTATCAAGACAAACTGTCCACATATAATATTGTAGGTAATATAAAAAAAAAACAATAATATAGAGAAAAAGTGCTCGTGTAGATCCGCCTGTAGGAGAGAGAGAGAGAGAAAAAAAAAGTGCTCGTGTAGATCCGCCTGTAGGGGAGAGAGAGAGAGAGAGAGAGAGAGAGAGAGAGAGAGAGAGAGAGAGAGAGAGAGAGAGAGAGAGAGAGAGAGAAAAGTGCTCGTGTAGATCCGTCTGTAGGGGAACTTTGTTGTTTGTTCAGTAGACCTCCATCAGCCTGTAGGGGAGATGGTCGTATTTATATGCTTGTTTTATTTGTTTGTATTATTATTCAGTTTGTTACCTATACCTCCATCACACTTAAAATTACACCCCCTAGACCCCCTTTCAAGATAAATTTGTACATTTTCGGTAGGAAAATGTCCCGGCCGAAGGTTGGTTCCTCGTATATTACAGACTCGCTATCACTCGCCAGGTAATAATCGACACCTAAATGGCACGAAAGGTGTAACATTTGACAGAAATGGGGCGAAAGTTCTTAAAATCGCCAAACTAATGGGGTGAACGTTTTTAAATCTCAAAAGCAATGGGGCTAAACATGAGGGAAAAGGAGTCCAGAAAAAAAGAAACTCCAGTGTAATTTTCCCCATAAAAATCAGGCTATCTTAACCCTTTCGGTAACATGGCGGTTTTTCCATTCTATTCTGGTTTGCACTGGACGACATTGAACAGCTTACGTAGGACCTCTAGTAGCAATGAAAGGGATGGACTTGATTTCAAATAACCCGCTGACTCCCACAGATCCTTCCTAAACTTTATTCAATCGTCTAACAAGAGCCAAGCGTCCTGGTGTACTGAAAGGGTTAAGGGGCCAGTTACTTTTTGGGGGGTCTATTTATATATTGCTTTATTTATGTTTAGTTTCCTCGCTAAACTTTCATCACGATTAAGGAAAACACTTGCCAGACCCCCCGTCAAGATAAATTTGTACATGTTTTCGATACAAAATTGTCCCGGCACCAAGGCCGGTTTCTCTTTAAACTACAGGCTCGCTATCGCTCGCCAGGAAAAAAATCGACACCTAAATGACACGAAACGTCTCGATATTGATATAGAAATGAGACGAAAGGTTTTAAAATCGACAAACTAATGGGGCGAACGTCTTATAATCTGAAACCTAAAGGGGCTAAACATGATGAAGAAGGGGGACCAGAAAAACAAACCCATCTGCCCTTAACATCGTATGCAGTTAAAAAAAGATCCAACCACTTTTTCTTTGTCATTCACTGGAGGTAAGAGACTCATAGGGGCTCATATATTATTCATGACTCAGTTCTGACTCTATTCTACCTTAACTACCAAGACACATGCGACCTTTGAGTTCCATACATATGCTGAAGTATTATCTAGTAGTTCTTTGAGTTTGCTGTACTTTATGTGTGTTATCCAAATATTTCAAGAAATAATATATCAATGTTGATGAAATTTGGTCAGTACCATTATTTGGTAAGTGATAAATCCACCTCCCACTTATGGACCCCTCTGCCACACAGAACCACCATCAAAGTACACACATACACTAACACACACATACATACACACACACATACATACAGTCACACACACACATATACACACACACACACACAGATAGATAGATAGATACTTTATTGACCACAGAATACATCATAAAACGTATACATAGTGTAATTATAGTTTTCCAACAAGTAATACATATCTCACTGTCTAATCTTACAACATAAGTGAAAACTGTAGTCCACAAACAAAACACTTACCAAACAATTATATATGACACAATATGCAATATATGTAAACACTGAATACAAACACACAGACACACACATACACAAGCAAACACACACACACACACACACACACAGACAAACAAACACACACGCACGACATACGGCTGCAATTATCAATAAACCGTTTATTATTAGGGGGTTCGTCCCCTACGGGGAACCCCTATTGTAATCATTAAACCTGGGATTTCATCCAAATTCTTCTTACGCGCCGGTTTCGACGCAATAACTCCAGAACCGCTTTTTGGATCGGGATCAAACTTTCACAAGAGGTGCGTTTTTGTATTGGGCAACTTTTGATATGCTAAACATCCGGCATGGCGGCCAAACAGGCCCGTGGCAGCCGATTTCCCGAAAAACTTGATGCCTAAATACCGTCTCTCCCACTCACAGGAAACAACTGGGCTTTGGCATACGCACTCCCCTACTAATGCTCCGCAAATTTTATAGAGAAGGTTTTGCTTTTGCACATGGTTTTTTTTCCGGCAATCTTGAAAAAAACTCGAATTCCACTTAAAATTCCACATCTTGACAACTACGCCGATGATCAGAGCCATGCTTGCGTAGTTGGGTGAGGCTCGCGATTCCGAACGTTTTGATACCAAAAAAATATAAATGGGTGGAATAGTTTGGCCGCAGCATTGAAAACTGTCTATTCTTAAATTACTTTAAAACCGAATTCGCTACCCACACAAAGTTTACCGTCTACAGTCTATAGGCTTCCACGCATCCCCCAGTTTTGCTTAATAACATAATCTCTTTATTATTCAGATCTATCATTTGTTTTTTATTTAAATCTCTCAAAACCGTTCGAGTCCCTACGAATTCCAGCAATTATTTAGCCAACATACCTATACATACCTACCCTACCAAATAATAATGATAAATTCAAATTTATTTTTGGTGAATGACAGTATTGGCTAAGGTTTTTAACAATTCCCCCCTTTGCCAAATGCTTAGTTTAATAACAATGATATGGACCTTTAAAGTTTTGGCAATTGCCCGTGTGACTCGTATTTTAACCCTCCTAAAGTGTTACCACGAAATACCGCTAGATCCTTTCTCAAAAGTCGCTAGCATGTTGCTACATAGCCAATCAATGTTAGGATAATGCTGCAATTTCTAGAGTTTTGGTTTGTTTGTTTTGCAAATTTTACAATGTAGTATGACTAGAATGTCTGAAATTTTCAAATTATCCCTAGTAAATGTCTCTAGATATAAAAGAAATGGCTGCTAGATTGAAGTAAATAGCTCTACATTTAGCGGTAATATGTAGCTTTACAACTGGCAACTCTGCAACCACCACCTCCCTCCCACCCTCCCAGTATGTCTCCACATAATACGCTAGATCCTTTCTCAAAAGTCGCTAGCATGTTGCTACATAGTCAAACAATGTTAGAATAATGCTGCAATTTCTAAAGAGTTTTGGTTTGTTTGTTTTGCAAATTTTACAATGTAATATGACTTAGAATGTCTGAAAATTTTAAATTATCCCTAGTAAAGCTCTCTAGATATGAAAAAATGGCTTCTAAATTGAAGTAAATAGCTCTACATCTGTTATGTGTGTCCCAGCTAACTCCATAGATGCACAACAGGCCTATCTTGGGTTGGGGAGTAAGTAGACACGCTGTAGATATATAGGTTCTTATTGAGAAGGATATGGGATACAGGCACGAAGCAGAGCCTACAGGGTGATAGCTCTGTCTCGTGGTACACAAACATGTATTGGCCCTCTGGTGAGAGGAGCCCCAGGCTTGAGTTGCCAGAGTGGCTATATGACATAACTAATATGACTGCCTGGATGCTAACATGAATCTTACTCATAGAGAGATATTACATATGCATAAGTGACTGTACTAGATATGAAAGTGATACTGTACAAGGTAAATCATATACATACAACATCTAGCGGTAATATGTAGCGATACAACTGGCAACACTGCCTACAGTAAGTGTTACCCCAAAACACCGCTAGATCCTTTCTCAAAAGTCGCTAGCACGTTGCTAGCGAAAGTAAACGCTAGCAAAGTGATACTGTACAAGGTAAATTATATACATACACCTCCCTCCCCCCTCACGCTCGCAGTTCATTCTCGAGCGGACTCTTTCCTACTGAGCCGTTCTGATCGACGTGGGGTAACTTGGGGGTCAGAAGCTAAGGACTGTTCAGCGTCATTGAAAGGGGCCACAGGGTTGAGGGAGTCACCAGTTTGGGGCACGGGGCGGAGGAATCGACGGTTCCGCCACCACACACGGCCACTAGGGAGACGCACCTCATAGGCCCGTGACCTGCCAAGGCTCATCACAACCCCCACCTTGTCCCAGCGTTTCGTGGTCGGGTCTTGAATCCGCACTTGCTGACCGACACGTAACCTGGGAAGGGGTTGTGTGTGCTCATCGTACCGGGTCTTAACCTGCTCGGCACGGTCGGCTGCACGTCTATAACAGTCCTCGGCCTTGGCTTGCCATTCCGCAGCAAAGGACTTGGGATGGGCCGGGAGACATGTCCTAAGAGGATGACCATACAGGAACTGGGCTGGGGAGCGGCCTGTGAAGTTTGGAGTATTCCGGAGTTCCAAGAGACCCCGGTCGAAGTCCTCACAGTCAATGTTGCCAGAGGGTGCAGTCTTTAAGGTGAGGTGCTTGAGAGACTTCACCGCAGCCTCGGCATGGCCGTTCGCCTGTGGGTAATGCGGTGATGTTACCACATGACGAACTCCCCTTCGCTTCATAAAGTCCCGGAACTCGTGGCTGGTGAATTGTGGGCCCCCGTCGGTCCTCAGGCGAAGGGGCACACCAACTTCCCGGAAGTAGCGACAGAACATCCTGATGGTCGCAGAGGCGGTTGTGTCGCCTGTGCAGGGGACAACAACAGGCCACCCCGAGAGACGGTCGACGACTACCAGGAAAGACTTCCCGGCGACCATGAAAAAGTCGGCCGACACAGACTCAAAGGGCCTTGTAGGGTTGTCATCATGAGTGGTTCCTTCTGGAGGCTAGGCTGAAGGATCTGGCACGACTCACACGCTTGAACAGTGTTGGTGATGTCGGAATCTATCCCCGGCCAGAAGACAGCCTGCCTCGCCCTGCGTTTAGTGGCCTCCACACCACGGTGGCCGTCATGAAGATGCTGTAGGGTGCGTCGGTGGAGGGCTGCAGGAACCACGATCCGAGCTCCATACAGGACGAGGTCATCATCAGCGTAGAGTTCGTCCCGTATCTTCCAGTATGGGAGCAAGGAATTGTGAAGGTCGTATCGGTTGGCAGGGAATCCTGAGGTCACACAGTCGAGTAGACGAACATACGCAGGGTCCGCTCTTGCCGCGACCCGGAGATCCTGTAGCGTCCTGTCTGCGTCTGGTGCCGAAGATCGTCCTGAGTTGATAACGTCCTTGGTTGTCACTATAGTCCTGAGGTAGGTGGCGGCGTCGACACAAGCGATCTCATCCTCTGGCGTGGGGCGGCTGACTGGGGCTCGAGACAGGGCATCAGGGATGCAGAGCAACTTGCCGGCACGCCACACGGCCTTGAAGATATAGGGTGAGGTCTTCTCCTTCAGGCGTTGGAGGCGGGGATTCTCCACAGCGTCCAACGTGTAGTGATTGATGATAGGGATGAGGGGGCGGTGGTCAGTCATCAGTGTGAAATCCTGTAGACCCTGTAAATACAGTCGACACTTGGACATGGCCCAAACAGCAGCCAACATCTCCAACTCGATAGTAGCATAGCGGGTCTCAGCGTCCGCCAGGAACCGAGAGCCACACTGGATGAGCCGCAGGTGGCCACTGCCGTGGTCCTGCAAGAGGGCATACCCAATGCCGTTGAGTCGCGATGCATCAGTCTGAAGAATGGTGGGTAGGTCTGGGTCGAAGTGTGCGAGAACAGGAGGACTGACAAGGGCTAACTTGACTCGCCTGAAGGCCTCATCGTGGTCAGGAGTCCACACAAATGTCCTCTTGGGGCTCATCAAAGGGCGGAGGGGCTGAGCGGCGGCGGCGATGTCAGGGGTAAACTCTGCCAGCTGGTTGACCAGACCCAGGAATGACCTGTGGTCGGTCAAGTTGGTTGGTGCCGGAAAGTCCCCGATTGCAGCCACTTTGCTCGTGTCAGCCACAATACCATCCCCTGAGAGGGTGTATCCACAGAAGTCCACTGAAGGTGCGGCAACCACTAACTTGCTCTTGTTGAGGGTAATCCTGAACTTGCGGCACCTAGTCAGCACTTCATGGATGCGGTTGAGGTGAGACTTGTAGTCCTCATCGTACAGCAGTATGTCATCCATGACCTTAGTGCACCTCTGCACACCTTGTAGAGCCATATCACCCCTGTAGCAGAAGGCGTCGCCCGTAGCTGTGAATCCCATGGGTCCTCTGCAATGCTTGAAGCGTCCATACGGCGTGATGAAGGTGGTCAGGTGCTGGTCCTCTTCAGCCAACTCCATCTGCCAGTAACCACAGAGGGCGTCCGCAGTGGTGAAGTAGCGAGCTCCTCGGTCGACACCACGAACTGCTGCGGAGGGAGTAGGCGAAGGGTGAGCTGGTCGGGACACATGTTTGTTGAGTTTGGAGAGGTCGACGGTGATGCGCACTCCTCCGCTGTCCTTACCAACAACGACGAGGGGGTGGCACCATTCTGAGGGGTTGTCTCCAGCAGGCTTGATGATGCCCTGGGCCACCATGGACTCCAACTCTCGCTTGACTTGGTCCCTAAAGGCAAAGGGAATCTGTCGGGGAGTATGGATGGCGAAGGGCTCAGCTCCCTCTTTAAGATGGATCCTCATGGGTTGACCCACCATAGGCTTGAGGGGCACAGTCTTTAGGTCGTCTTTGGACATCAACACGTCGCTAAACTCCCGCAGGAAGTAATTCTTGGCTTCAGCGGGCGACGTGGAGACTGGAAGTGGTGTAGCCTTACACCTGTTGACGTGCTTGACCTCTTGTATGGGCGTTGGGAATGCCAGAGGTATGATGGCTAACTCCCTGCAGTGGCTGTATGAAAGCAGAGGAGTCTGGACACCCTCGTGCACATGGATCAGGGCAGTACACACTCTCTGTCCCAGGGTGAGGGTAGCCTGAAATACCCCCAGAGCAGGTGCCATCGGGGAGCCGTCCGCCGTGAACGTTGTCGTGGGCGAAGGGGCTCGCAGCCTGCTCATGGGGATAGCCAAATCCTCAAGGTGACGCCGGCCAATCACGGTGGCGTCAGCGCCCGTGTCCGGTAACATCCGTAGGCGGGATGTAGCGTCGCCAAAGGAGAGGGTAACACAGATGGGTTGCGGCGTCGAAGCTGTAGAAGGAGTCGATCCCCCCTGACGACAGCTATTACTCCTAGCGTCGGGGGGCTTGCCAGAGTTGGAGGGGGCACCCGTATCGCCTGGGGGGCCACCTTGGCGTCTTTCCTTCTTCTTAGTCGACGGACAACACTTGTCATAATGCCCCAGAAGACAACAGATGCGGCACTGAACCTTGTGAGCAGGGCACTTAGCTGTCCGAGCCCAGTGACCGTGGCGCCCACAGTTGTTACAGGTGCTGCCAGCAGCGGGACACTTGTCAGGCCCGTGTCTGCGAGCGCAACTCTGGCAGGCATCAGCTGCATTCGATGGAGGCTTGGGGGGTTGGGTCCTGTGACTGCCCTGTTTCTTGTTTTTCTTGTATGAAGAGACGGCCCTTACTTGTTCATGGGGCGCACTAATGGCCGTGGTCGCAGATTTGGCAGCCTCATACGAGCGGCACGTAGTGACGACATCCTGTAGTATTGACTTGGAGTCCAGGGCGATGAGTTTCTGGACTAACTCCTTGTCCCTGAGGCCCATGAGGATGATAGTCTTGAGTTGTGTCTTCACACAGATGGGTGAGTTACCAGGGCACACATCCACTTCTTCTGCGAGACGTTTGAGGTGGACGTAGAACTCTGCAAAAGTTTCCCCTTCATGCTGTCTGCAGCTCAACAATTCACGACGCCGGAGTGCCTCATTCCTTAGACTCTTGATATGAAGCTGCAGGGCGTCCAACACCTCTTCAACAGTCTTGTCTGTGGAGGGAGCGATCTGGAGGGTGTGTTCTAAGACACGCTGCGTCTCGAGAGTCAGGCACATGCGTAGTTGTATCATCTGTTTGGCCGCAGGCAGGTTGGACAGGTCCACCATGACAGCATAGTTGTCCCAGCGTCTCCTCCACTCCCGGAACATCTGGAATGTAGCGTCAGGCTTCAATGGTGGTGGTGTCTGGGCCGTAGCCTTCTGTGGTGGAGGATTGTGTGAGGGATGTGGAGAAGAATGTGGCTGCTGTCCGCCAAGGTGACCAGCAGGTGTGGAGGAGTCGGGAGGGGTCCTGGTGGGAGCCAACAGCTGAAATAAGCTCTGGAACTCCTGTCTCCTTATAGCCTCATCATGCCTGCGAGACTCCTCCAGGACACGATCTCGGCAGGCCTCCTCCTCTTGTCTCCTCTGCTCATCATACCTGCGAGACTCCTCCAGGTATTTGAAAAATTGCAGGAAATCAGCTGAAGAAGGGGCTGAAGGTGTGGTTGGGGACTGAGGGTGCTGATAATAAGGTGTGTATTCCTCCCCATCATAAGGCAAGTTTGTTCCTGCCCCTTCGTCCTGTACATCACCAGAGTCTGACATCTTGTGTGGGTGACAGACAGACAGGGAGATAACAAACACACAGTTATTAGCCTCTCACATATACAAGTGGGGTATCAAAATGACTGGCAAAAACAGCAGAATATTTAGAATACACACCAGCTGTATCCTCACCAATGTATAAAACCCAATTACAATTAGCACTGAAGGGAATGCTTGGGTGATGAAATAAAAGTTTGCCAGTTGTGTGTGTGCCCAGTGTGTGTGCGTGCATATGTACCGAGCAGTGGAGCGGTGGTGCACGCCTGCGCGGCCTCCCTCACCTCAGTGTCTTGCTGGCAGTCAGAGGGGGAGGATCTCACGCCCTGCTCTCTCGTGGCTCGGACTTGTGCTTATGCCACACACAATACATATAAAATAAAGCACACAATATAGCACTGGCACATATAATATCACTGGCACTGCACTGGGAACGTCGGCACCGCACTGTTGAGCACTATAACACTGTAATCCAAGCAGTGAGACGGTGGCTGGGATGCAGGGTGTGTGGACAATGGCGGCTGGCGGCGTCTGGCGAAATCCACATAAACTTCTCATCCTGCTGACTGCACCATGTTATGTGTGTCCCAGCTAACTCCATAGATGCACAACAGGGCTATGTTGGGTTGGGGAGTAAGTAGACACGCTGTAGATATATAGGTTCTTATTGAGAAGGATATGGGATACAGGCACGAAGCAGAGCCTACAGGGTGATAGCTCTGTCTCATGGTACACAAACATGTATTGGCCCTCTGGTGAGAGGAGCCCCAGGCTTGAGTTGCCAGAGTGGCTATATGACATAACTAATATGACTGCCTGGATGCTAACATGAATCTTACTCATAGAGAGATATTACATATGCATAAGTGACTGTACTAGATATGAAAGTGATACTGTACAAGGTAAATCATATACATACAACATCTAGCGGTAATATGTAGCGATACAACTGGCAACACTGCCTACAGTAAGTGTTACCCCAAAACACCGCTAGATCCTTTCTCAAAAGTCGCTAGCACGTTGCTACATAGTCAAACAATGGTAGAACAATGCTGCAATTCCTAAAGAGTTTTGATTTGTTTGTTTTGCAAATTTTACAATGTAATATAACTAGAATGTCTGAAATTTTCAAATTATCCCGAGTAAATGTCTCTAGATATGAAAAAATGGCTACTAAACTGAAGTAAATATAGCTCTACATCTAGCGGTAATATGTAGCGGTACAACTGGCAACACTGCCTACAACTACCCTCTCATCACCAATGATTATGCTCTGCTGAGGTTTGTATTTGCTTATCTTATCCTGTGTATAAATGTAACCCTTACACATATTTCTATTAAATAATGACATTAAACAGGATTCATGATTTAAATACAAGGCTAGATATTTATCGGAAGTACGTATTTACCTTCGGAAAGCTAAAATATAATGTTTACACATATGGGATAGGGAGGAGGGAGGGAGGTATAAGGGGTGGACCGATGGAAGGGAAGAGAACCCCGATATACGAGATACATAGCTTCATATTATCATAGCAAATTTTACAATGTAATATAACTGGATGTCTGAAATTTTCAAATTATCCCGAGTAAATGTCTCTAGATATGAAAAAATGGCTACTAAACTGAAGTAAATATAGCTCTACATCTAGCGGTAATATGTAGCGGTACAACTGGCAACACTGCCTACAACTACCCTCTCATCACCAATGATTATGCTCACTTTCATGATCACTTTCATGCTATTATGTATGCATACAGAAGTAGCAGGACACATATGTCAAGAGTGAACACCAATAACTTAATCCATACACAGTAAAAAAGACGGAAATAATATCGTACATACGAAGTGATGGAATGGGGATGGGGGGGAGTGTGTATGATAATGTAAACAGGACAGTTCGTCGCTAGATAGGCGTGTGTGTGCTTGTGTGATGGTCTTGTGTAGCTATGTATGTGCTTGTTTGAGTGTTGAGTTATCTCTCTCTCTCTCTCTTATTTATCGCTGTCTTCCTTACGATTACGACATACTGTACTAGTGCATGAGAACAGGAAATAGGGAGCCTCGCTCTCTCTCACAAATGAGAACATAAGTAAACAGGAGTCTGCAGAGAGCCGATTGGCTATAAGACTCGGTAGCCTATTCCACATATCTACAACTCTGTTACTAAACGAATAGAGGCAGATCCCTTACACACCCAGTCTCTCTCTGTCGCTCGTTTGTTTGCACACCGGTACAAATGAGGCAGATCCCTTACAAGATGAACATGGGAATCTGCAGAGAGACAAGTGGCCCACAAAAGGCAGATCCCTTTCACATACAACCCATTTCATCCATATGACTATCTGATTTTATCTTTAAATTCTCTATTGTTCTTGATCCCACACTAGGTAGCCTATTTCACATATCTACGACTCTGTTACGAGAGAGGCAGATCCCTTACACAGCCAATCTCTCTCTTATTTGCACACTGGTACAAAGGAGGCAGATCCTTACACATGCTACCAAGATGAAAATGGGAGTCTGCAGAGAGCCGGTTGGCCCACACACGGCAGATCCCTTTCACACCCAATCCATCTCGTCTTATCAAATTTTATGTTGAAGCTCTATTTCCATTCACATATGCATAGCCTACGTGAGTTGCAGTTGGGATGTGTGTACATGCTTAGATTGATATGCAGGATTCGAAGTTGCATAATAAATCGTAGGCAGTGTCCACCAACCTTTAACTGTCTTCGTGGTGCGATGTATAAGGTGTTGATTTTCGGTGTGAGCATCCTGGGTTCGAGTCCACGGACTGCCACATGTGTTTGTGAATGTCATTAATCGATTTTAGGAGTATGGTTGGTTGTTGGAAGGAACATAATAATTTATATTGGTTCAGGAGTAATTTATCGAGAGGACTTCCCTAAGTGGTTAAGGCCCCATTAATTGCTCTTTCCATTCACATATGCATAGCCTACGTGAGTTGCAGTTGGGATGTGTGTACATGCTTAGATTGATATGCAGGATTCGAAGTTGCATAATAAATCGTAGGCAGTGTCCACCAACCTTTAACTGTCTTCGTGGTGCGATGTATAAGGTGTTGATTTTCGGTGTGAGCATCCTGGGTTCGAGTCCACGGACTGCCACATGTGTTTGTAAATTTCATTAATCGATTTTAGGAGTATGGTTGGTTGTTGGAAGGAACATAATAATTGATATTGGTTCAGGAGTAATTTATCGAGAGGATTTCCCTAAGTGGTTAAGGCCCCATTAATTGCTCTTTCCATTCACATATGCATAGCCTACGTGAGTTGCAGTTGGGATGTGTGTACATGCTTAGATTGATATGCAGGATTCGAAGTTGCATAATAAATCGTAGGCAGTGTCCACCAACCTTTAACTGTCTTCGTGGTGCGATGTATAAGGTGTTGATTTTCGGTGTGAGCATCCTGGGTTCGAGTCCACGGACTGCCACATGTGTTTGTAAATCTCATTAATCGATTTTAGGAGTATGGTTGGTTGTTGGAAGGAACATAATAATTGATATTGGTTCAGGAGTAATTTATCGAGAGGACTTCCCAAAGTGGTTAAGGCCCCATTAATTGCTCTTTCCATTCACATATGCATAGCCTACGTGAGTTGCAGTTGGGATGTGTGTACATGCTTAGATTGATATGCAGGATTCGAAGTTGCATACTAAATCGTAGGCAGTGTCCACCAACCTTTAACTGTCTTCGTGGTGCGATGTATAAGGTGTTGATTCTCGGTGTGAGCATCCTGGGTTCGAGTCCACGGACTGCCACATGTGTTTGTAAATTTCATTAATCGATTTTAGGAGTATGGTTGGTTGTGGGAAGGAACATAATAATTGATATTGGTTCAGGAGTAATTTATCGAGAGGACTTCCCTAAGTGGTTAAGGCCCCATTCTTTCCATTCACATATGCATAGCCTACGTGAGTTGCAGTTGGGATGTGTGTACATGCTTAGATTGATATGCAGGATTCGAAGTTGCATAATAAATCGTAGGCAGTGTCCACCAACCTTTAACTGTCTTCGTGGTGCGATGTATAAGGTGTTGATTTTCGGTGTGAGCATCCTGGGTTCGAGTCCACGGACTGCCACATGTGTTTGTAAATTTCATTAATCGATTTTAGGAGTATGGTTGGTTGTTGGAAGGAACATAATAATTGATATTGGTTCAGGAGTAATTTATCGAGAGGACTTCCCTAAGTGGTTAAGGCCCCATTAATTGCTCTTTCCATTCACATATGCATAGCCTACGTGAGTTGCAGTTGGGATGTGTGTACATGCTTAGATTGATATGCAGGATTCGAAGTTGTATAATAAATCGTAGGCAGTGTCCACCAACCTTTAACTGTCTTCGTGGTGCGATGTATAAGGTGTTGATTTTCGGTGTGAGCATCCTGGGTTCGAGTCCACGGACTGCCACATGTGTTTGTAAATTTCATTAATCGATTTTAGGAGTATGGTTGGTTGTTGGAAAGAACATAATAATTGATATTGGTTCAGGAGTAATTTATCGAGAGGACTTCCCTAAGTGGTTAAGGCCCCATTAATTGCTCTTTCCATTCACATATGCATAGCCTACGTGAGTTGTAGTTGGGATGTGTGTACATGCTTAGATTGATATGCAGGATTCGAAGTTGCATACTAAATCGTAGGCAGTGTCCACCAACCTTTAACTGTCTTTGTGGTGCGATGTATAAGGTGTTGATTTTCGGTGTGAGCATCCTGGGTTCGAGTCCACGGACTGCCACATGTGTTTGTAAATTTCATTAATCGATTTTAGGAGTATGGTTGGTTGTTGGAAGGAACATAATAATTGTTATTGATCCCACTATAGCACTTGGTAGCCTATTCCACATATCTACAACTCTTTTACCAAGCGAATAGAGGCAGATACCTTACACAGCCAATCTCTTTCTCTCTCGCTCTTGTTTGTTTGCACACCGGTACAAATGAGGCAGATCCCTTACACATGCAACCAAGATGAAAATGGGAGTCTGCAGAGAGTCAAGTGGCCCACATAAGGCAGGTCCCTTTCACACTCAACCCATCTCATAAACTTTACCTGTTATTTACACTACTTACTATACACCCATGTTATCATATACCTGCAACCAAAACACAATTGTAAGAAATAGGAACATAAGAAAATGGGAGTCTGTAGAGCCAATTGGCCCACACAAGACAGATCCTTTTCACACCCAACCCCTCTCATAAAAACTCTCTCTCATTTATCTCTGTCTTCCTTACATTTATGACATCCTAGTCTCTTTCTCTCTCTCACACAAATGAGAACATAAGAAAACCGGAGTCTGCAGAGAGTCGATTGACCCACACATGTCAGATCCCTTTCACACCCAACCCATCCTGCACTCTCTCTCTCTCTCATATTTATCGCTATCTTCCTTACGTTTACGACATCCTATTCTCTCGCCATACTCCCTCTCTCCTTCACAAATGAGAAAATAACAAAATAAGAAAACGGGAGTCTCCAGAGCCGATTGACCTACACATGTCAGATCCCTTTCACACCCAACCCATCTCGTTCTATCTAATTTCAAGTTGAAGCTCTATTGTTCTTGATCCCATTATAGCACTCGGTAGCCTATTCCACATATCTACAACTCTGTTACTAAACGGATAGAGGCAGATCCCTTTTACAGCCAATCTCTCCCTCTCTCGCTCTTGTTTGTTTGCACAATCTGCTCCTTCTGTAGTTTCTCCATGCCCGATAAGTTAAATGATCTTTTGATATCTGTGACACAGCATTTGTATCAAACACAATACCCTGCTTGCAAAACCGTCGAACCCCGGACAACGTTGCTTGCAACTTTAATTATTATTATTATTATTATTACGACATACACACACACACACAATGACCAAAAGAAGCTAATGCCCACTCTTTATGACAATCAAGGTAATAACATCTGGTAAATCACTACTTAACACACATTTTAACATGTCAACCCAAGGGGAGGTGAACACCTTGACCTCATAACATAGTAAACATTAACTTCAAAACAATAAACGGAATACAACAACATTAAACAATAAACGGAATACCACAACATTAAACAATAAACGGAATACCACAACATTAAACATAATACCACAACATTAAACAATAAACGGAATACCACAACATTAAACATAATACCACAACATTAAACAATAAACGGAATACCACAACATTAAACAATAAACGGAATACCACAACATTAAACATAATACCACAACATTAAACAATAAACGGAATACCACAACATTAAACGTAATACCACAACATTAAACAATAAACGGAATACCACAACATTAAACAATAAACGGAATACCAAAACATTAAACATTAAACGGAATACCACAACAACCCTTAACCTCTGAAGTGTGCATGGGGGATATGAGACACCACACTCCTGTGCTGACGTATTTGAGCTGTTCCCATCACTAACATCGTTATTTTACCATAAATAGCATTAATACTTATCCATATACGCCTATTATAGGTTGATTATACAGGAATTAACCTGTTACAACAATAAAACAAGTGGAAACAGCGTTTGGATGGTCAAAATCGGCGATACAGGCCGGGAGTTACATAATGTATGGCTGAGGCAACCTCACTTCCCACCACTTTTCTCCACGTCTGGAGAGAGACTGTCGATCGATACTCTCTCTCTCACTCTTGCACTCGCTTGCTAACAGTGATGACAATGCCCTGCTTGCAACTCGCTAATGTTAGCACGAAAATATACCACAGAATAAGGGAATAACAGGGAAAATAGGTGATAACTGAAGGAGGGGAGGAAAGTGGGGAAGGAGGGGAGGTGGAGGAGTGATATTTGGCATGGCCCAGGGGCAATAAAAAAAAAAATAATATATATATATATATATATATATATATACTGTATATATATATTTTGGGTGTTTTAAATGGATTTTTTTTCCCCCGACTCTTAACCCACTCCGACATATGACGCGATGTTGAGCCTATTAGGGATACTTTAAAGCCTTTGTAACCATCAGGGGTATTTAAAATCCTTTAGTTTAGTTACTTCAACCTCTGCAGTTGTCTTTGAGTTAGCTGTAGGCAGAAAACTAATTTTGGAGAGGTAATTATAAGAGTGAGAGAACTCTATTTCTTATTGCTAATCTGGCAACCTCTGCGTCATATGAGTCTGAAGGGGTTAAGAGTCTTCCCGCAGTCCGCCGGGGGAACTCTTAAGAGTCTTCCTGCAGTTCCCGGGTTAATTGGCGGCGCGCAACTTATGTCGTGTGAAATAAATTTGGACTAAGTGGCGGTTCACAACTTATGTCGTGCGCCATTTTCAGCACGTAATGTTGCTAAGAGAGAGAGCTGATCGGTGTGAGGAGCAACCCTATGACCGCTCACGACCACCGCGGTGGACCAATTGAGGTGCCTCCCACCCTTCCCTCCCCTCTCTCACTCGCTACACAGGGAATTATGTAGGGGAATTATCTAATTACAGGGTTTTTGCACTCGTGTTGCACGATCGTTGCAAGAGAACCAGCGGTCGGTCGTACAAGGATGGTTCGGGTGTCATTGGAAAGCTCTGTTTACGCCCTTTCAGAGATAGATACTTGTTTTACACTCTGGGTCTTATTTAGGCATGAAAATGATCACGTAAACAACCCTATTTAGGGTAAAAACACCCCGCTGGGCGCTACGGTCCGCTAGACCGCCTAGCCCGCTAATAAGGTGATTAAACAATAAACGGAATACCACAACATTATTAGTTGACTATATTCTTTGGACAATAAACGGAATACCACAACATTATTAGTTGACTATATTCTTTGGACAAATATACATACCTGATTGAAACTGGTACAGTCTTGGTCTTGGAGACGATTACCTTAAGGGAGGTGACCTGCTTTTTGTTATTTCTGTCCTTTTCTCTCTTTCTCTGGCTTGTATCCATTCGGCCCCATTCAGCCAACTATTTTAAGACGTTTATCCCCATCGAGGTGCCGATTTCTTCCTGGCGAGCGATAGCGAGCCAGAATTATATGAAGAAATCCGGCTTCGCCGGAGACATTTTTCTATCGAAAAATGTACAAGTTTAGCCTGCTGTCAAACAAATCTAAAAAATATGCTGGCTCGCTACCGCCCACCAGTAAAAAAATGACACCTGGATGGGGATAAACGTCTTAAAACAGTAGACTGAATGGGGCCAAAGGGTGTCGATTTTTTCACTGCGAGGGATAGCGAGATAGCGAGCCTGTAATTGTAGGAGGAACCGGCCTTCGACCGGAAAAAATTTCTACCTGAAAATGTCAACATTTATCTTGAAGGGGGGGTCTAGGGGGGGGGGGGGGAGGAGGTCTTTCATATAGATTATTTAACTATGAGTCATGTACGGGTTCAATGATTACACTGGTCAGCCAGATTCATTTACTGACCCGTTCAGTACCGGTAACGTCTTTGCTGTTCGATTTCAGCAACATTTAGACGATTTTATGAAGCTTAGGAAGGATATATGGCAGCTAAAATAATTAATAGAGATAGTCTGCAGCCTTTTAATGGGTAGACGTCCTGCCTAAGCTAAATAAAATCTCTAATATTTGCCAGAATGTAATGAAAAAGATGTCGCCGGTACAGTAGCGGTTAACAAGAAAACTAGTCGATAATCTGTGTCGAGCTTGGCAAGCAAAGTAAGGGTGAGGGCAAGGATTATCATTAAGGGGATAGGGTTTATATTGTTGCCGGTTATTTATTCATATACGGTATTATTATTTTAGTTTCTTCCCTAGACCTCCATCAAGCCTGAAACATATACGCTCAAGACATTTCGAGATAAATTTGTACATTTTTCAGTAGAGAAATGGCTGCAGCTTCCTAAGTTGCCGGGCTCGCTAACGCTCGCCAGGAAAATCAACGCTTAAATGGTATGAAAGGTCTTAATATTGACAATGATATGGGGCGAAAGGTATTAAAATCGCTAAACTAATGGGGCGAACGAACGTCTTAAAATCTCAAAGTAATAGAGCTAAACATGAGGAAGAAGGGGGTCCACAAAACAAACAAACCACCCCTTAAAGGTGGGGGTGCATGGGTTGAGATAAACATGAGGAAGAAGTGGGTCCACAAAACAAACAAACCACCCCTTAAAGGTGGGGGCGCATGGGTTGAGATAAACATGGAATGATAATCGCCAAGCTGTACATAATTATCTTGCAAAATGCAATGGCACTGAAACAATTATTAACAATGGTATAAAGGATTTTGTGGATCGTCTATACCGGGCCTGTGACGTCACAAGAGTGTAAGTCCACCATCCAGTCCAGGATGAGGATACTGGTGTGACGTCACTATGACGTCACAGGCCCGGTATAGACGATCCGCAATATCCTTTATACCATTGTTAATAATTATTTCAGTGACATTGCATTTTACAGGATAATTATATGCAGGTTGGTGATTATTTTTCCATGTTTACCTCAACCCATGCGCCCCCACCTTTAAGTTTAACCTCTGACTTACAAACACTATTAATTTTATAGCTAACATTCATCACCGTTGGCATTTAAGAGCAGTTTTGTGAAGATATTTTATATTATATATTTTATTTCTATTTGTATTTTATTTATTTTATTCATGTATTTTATTTTATTTAAATTGTATTTTATTATATTTTGTATTGGTTGCATAACCAATTCAATGTTATACTTCTAAGTGCAATAGTTTCATAATACAATTCGCCAGTATATATTTGTTTTGTAATTAACAATCTATGCATATATTTCTGTACTTGCTTCTGCAGCTAACGGATATCTTTAAATAGTGCATTAAATTAATTATATATCTACATATTTCTAGATTTTTGTTCAACCCTATTATTATTTGTTAATCAAAGCAATTATGTGTTTGCATTTAATTTACAGATATCTTAATCTGTTTTAAAGGGCTAGTGGCTGAATGTTTGGTCTATAGCCTAAACTGATTTTTGTTTGTTTTTGTTTTTTAGTTTCCTCGCTAGACCTCCATCAAGCTTAGAAAAACACCCCCTAGACCCCCTTTTAAGATAAATTTGTAAATTTTTCGGTAACAAAAATGGCCCGGCCGAAGGCCAATTCCTCTTAGAATTACAGGCTCGCTATCGCTCGCCAGGAAAAAATCAGCACCTATATTGCACGAAAGGTCTTAAAATTGACAACGAAATGGGGCGAAAGGTGTTAAAATCGCCAAAATAATGGGCCACCCGTCTAAAAATATCAAAACTAAAGGGGCTAAACACGAGGGAGAGAGGGGTTCAGAAAAAACAAGCACTACCCCCTTAAAATACAGTGCAGCTCTCTCAACACTAACCACCCACACTGGATATAAATATTCAGAGTTCCTGGTATAGCCGATATCACACGAGCAGTTTTTCCCTCAACACTTATCCTCAACACTGGCCTGGCATCTTTTGAAGTTAACATTTAAAATATTTCGGATACCACAATTCCCCTACCATCAGTCTAGTTTCCGATACCAGTGTAAAATATTCCAGAAATGTTGCCAGAAAAATGTTGATCATCGAATGTTGACTATAGCTCTCGTGTGATACCGGCTTTAGGGTAATATTCGTCTTATGGGAGCATACGAAAACATTGAAGTACTTGTTTTATTACGAAATGTATGTATTAATGTTTGTATTATATTTCAATGCATATATGATATAAATGTATGTATTAATGTTTGTATTATATTTCAATGCATATATGATATAAATGTATGTATTAATGTTTGTATTATATTTCAATGCATATATGATATAAATGTATGTATTAATGTTTGTATTATATTTCAATGCATATATGATATAAATGTATGTATTAATGTTTGTATTATATTTCAATGCATATATGATATAAATGTATGTATTAATGTTTGTATTATATTTCAATGCATATATGATATAAATACGCATATACTTCTATAGTTCATTACTTTTAAATGTATGCAATATTGTCTTGGTTTTTCTTTCATTATTTGTTTTTTTCCTATAAGTTATAAATGCATTTTTAGTATAACTTTGTTTGGCTGAGGTCCTTCTTAACCCCTTCTGTACCGGTGCCGTCCTTTTAACTTTATTGCGGTTACTATTAGACGATATTATTCAGTTTCAAAAGGGCCTCCAGCTATAGACAGGCTTCAAACTATCTCACGTAACCCTTTTTAACTACCAGTGATCCTTCTTAAACTGCACAAAGTGGTCTAAATATAGCTAGAATATAATACAAAACAGGTCGCCGGTACAGAAGGGGTGTAAGGGGGGATGGGCCGGTTTTCTGGACCACTTTCTCCCTCATGTTTATCCCCATTAGTTTTCAGATGTTCCATTAGTTAGTCGATTATAAGACCTTTCGCCCCATTTCTTCGTCAATATTTAGACCTTTCGTGCTATTTAGGTGCCGATTTTTTCCCTGGCGAACGATAGTGAGCCTGTAATGTTGGAAGAACCAGCCGGGACATTTTTCTACCGAAAAATGTACAAATTAATCTAGAAGGGGGATATAATGGATTTGTTTTGTTTAATTTGATGGGAGGTCTAGGGAGGAAACTAGAAAAATAATGAATACATGCAAAAATCGCCCAACAAGTGAACCATCCCCCCTTAAGTTGTATAGCATCAGCAAATGGTCGCCCGAAGGAACACGAGCACTGAGAGGGTTAACATAGCGAGTGTGGGTGTCCAGGCAGTGTAACGATATAGGGGGGGGAGAGAGAGAGAGAGAGAGAGAGAGAGAGAGAGAGAGAGAGAGAGAGAGAGAGAGAGAGAGAGAGAGAGCGCAACAACAACAAAACTAAACAAAAAAAACTTGCCCAACGTGTTATTTAAAAGGCGGAAAATGCAGGATCTTCTCTCTCTCTCTCTCTTGTTCACGTCTATACAACTTCACAGATATTTTGGAATTTTTTTAATCGGCATTTATATCCTGGAAGCAATTTAGTGGGCGTTTTGCTTTGGTACCGGGGTATAAATTGGAGCTAAAATATGTTATAATGGTGAATAGTTCCAAACTAGAAATTTGAGGCTGACAGACTAAAAACTATGCGAAAAAAAACCCACAATGCTGGAAAAATGTTCATGTGTTCCTACTACATACGAATCAGTGGGAGTTGTGTCGTAAACATGGGTACACACACACACACACACACACTGGCACGTGTGGGAAATCACGTATACATGCATATAGTAAAGAATATATATTTATATGCATTTGGCGTGTGTGTGTGTGTATGTGTGCGTGCGCGTGTGTGTGTATGTGTGCGTGCGCGTGTGTGTGTATGTAAATATGTGTATGTGTGTGTAGATTGATAGATAGTTTATTGACCACAGTTTACATTTTTACATTAGTATATAATACAAACACTTTATAAAGTTCGAATATAGAATATAGAACTTTTGAATTTTAAACTACAACTGTAGTCCAACATAATATTAATATCGTTATTTATTTATAACATATACAATCATTAAAGGTAAACACTTTCATATTATTACATACACATTACCAAATATTAAAGATAAACAGACAAAATATCGTGAACCACTTTACATATAACATCAGGCATAAACTGGTTTGAGAATAGATTTTCCATGGTTTCGAAGTTGTGAGTGTGTTTAGATGTTGTGTGAGTGAACAATTATGAACTACGTGTCGTTCCGTTTGTATTTCACCACAAACACATAGTCTTTCTTCGAGAGGTAAACGCCCGCGACCCCGTCTGTTCCATCTCCCTGTCTCACACGCTAAGGAATGACCACTCACACGAAACCTAGTGAAAGATATTCGGTGAATTTCGTTTATGGTATGTTTATTCTTGTAAACAAACGGTACTGTAAATTCTGGGTTTATTTCTTTATATGTCTTTCGTCTTGATGAATCGCTATTTGTAATGTTAATTGCAATCCACTGCATAGACACGCTTAATCAGGGATCTGCCTTGCTTAGGCCAATCGGCTTTCTGCAGACTCCCATTTTCTTATGTTCTTATGTTCTTAAATCTACAACATCCTTCGATATAAAATCCTTTATCAGCCTGCTTACAATAGTATTTGTGTTGGTCACCGTTTTAATAACAAATGATAATGGATCATCAGTGTATTCAGACCTTTCCTGCCACAATGAATGAAAACATGTGTGTTGCTTGTATTTAACTAGGTCTTGTAAAGGTGGATATCCTGACTCAACGTAACAAATATCATTACAAGTGGTTCGTCTCACACCGAGTAATTGTTTCAGACACCAGTTATACAATTTTATCATAGGTTTCATACCAGCGCCTACCCATGACTCACAACCATACAAAAGAGACGACATGAGCGCTGCTTCGAATACTCGCCGTTTTACTACAAAAGGAACATCATTGTTTTTAGAAATAAAGGATACAAATTTAAGTACAGGTACCTCGGCCGCAATTGCGCGTGGGCCACCTAGTCATAGGGTTTGGGTAAATCCGTTGTGTAGTTTGTTCGCTCTGAATATAGTAAGATCTCACACTCCCCTCCCTGAATCAATCGAAGATTTTACCCTATAGATGGCGCAGCTTGATGGGAAGGGAAGGAGCTTGTCGTAGTGTTAAAAGGGTAGGACACAATGGGAGGAGGTGACGTTCTATAACATACAGTGACGAATGTTAAACTTATTTACTTCTACTTGTTCATACAATAATGTTCCCGAAACTAATTCGTAATGAACAGTAGATTCCCTCTTTCAGTAACTGAAACGTCTCTCTCTCTCTCTCTAGGTTATAAGAGGTATACAGAATGTTGAAAGTAACACTATTATATATATCCATTTACACCTTTAATGAATCACATTATGAAATTTATTCAGCAATATGATGAGAACTTGAGAAGAATATATTTTGAAGTAGCACCGCGAAGTAACATTATACTGACGCGGCCATGTATCCACCTTCCTCTCCCTCTCCGAGCTCGGACTTTTTTCTATCCTCTAGCCTATTTTTTCCCAGCTGAGGGTAAATTGTCATGTTTCTATCTTTGTTACTCGGCTATAAGGTAGATTTTGTAGCGACAGATGATGTTTATTCTGAAAACTTGGCATTAATATGACACACAACCATAGTAATTTCATATATTTCCATTAAGTATCGATAAATCAGCTAATAAGAGATTCAATTTACGATCAGCTGGAAAAATATAGAGTATAGTTGTCACTAAGGGATGGATGAATGTATAATAACTAAATTTAGGATATTTCAGTGTGTGTGTGTGTGTGTGTGTGTGTGTGTGTGTGTGTGTGTGTGTGTGTGTGCTTAAAGGGCGATCGGGACACGAATGCATAGAGGTTTTGTGTTCGTGGACGGGTGGAAAATTATAAAGCTAAATTTATTTATGTACTATATATATTATTGTATCTCTTTTTATACTGGCATGGCCTTACTTACTCTTTACTTTGTATTAGTTTTGCACACATTTTCAGCATATTTCACTAATTGGCTTAAATATAGTTATGTTTATATGAATGATGCATTAGGATCCCTTTGGACGATCCCCTGTTCGCTTGTTTATGCTTCTTCTTACAACTTCGGTTAATCATTGCACACAAATCTTGATGTCATATCATATTTCGTGAATTCGCTAATCTGATTTATCTATCTATCTATCTATCTATATATCCATCTATTGCCAGACAACCTTATCTCCCGAGAGGAGGTGGACGTGAAAGTATCACCTTCATAAGCTTCTATATGCCGAGGTAACTCATTCGATTATCTAGCTTTTTTTCAATTAATTTCTAAATAAATGTGTAGCTTGATCATACACGATTATTGCGCAATGCAATATAACAATGACGAATATTAATTGTCCTGTTGATAAACATTATGTTTGCGGTAATATGAACAATTGATAAAGGTATACTCAATTAACTTCAGTAATTATATTTATTTAATTGATATTTATTAGACAGTCACAGTAAAGTAAATAGATCAAGGAAATAATGTGTTGGGGAAAAAATGGATTGCAATTCTCGAGGGCAATTTACTCTAGGTAAATATTTCCCACTGTATCACATTATCTTATATTATCAGACTTGGCAATATGTAACAAACCACATGCAAAGAGTATAACATATTAGTATAAATAACTATATGTGTGGAATAATATTATCTGTGTATACCCTGGTCTATTTGTGATATCTAATAACCTGAGTTTACATGTAGTTACTCATAGTCTCACTGTTACCAAGGTAATGCACAAATTATTTATCAATACCATATTTACTACATAAATCGATTAACACAGTGCAACCTCTCTCTCTCTCTCTCTCTCTGAGAAACCAGACTTGGCTCTTCCGTGATACCAACAGATTTGTCATATACTTTAGTAATTATTTTATTTATTGTTTTTAGGTTAGCACACATCAATTATTAGCATTCGTCTATAGAGCAAGTTAATCAGAAAGAATTAGATTGGTATACTATAGCTGAATAGTTAAGGTCATAGAATTTACCCTGATAAATGTTGATAAGCCTGTCGAGTAGGAAGTGTGTATTTTCAGCAGAAGTTTTGGTAAGGAGCTCTTTATGAAGATCCATACTAATTTCAACCTAATGTCAGAGAGCAATAAAGGTGAAAAGAGACTCAAACTATCCATTTGGGGGAGGGAAGGGGTAGTTTACCCTGATGCACAGGAAAATCGACTTTAAATCGCCATAAACAGAGAGGAATTTTGTATCTAAGTTTAAACACTGTTGCCAGCTACTTTAAATATACTGATATTCCTGAGGGAAATGCTTTATCAACAAATTTGCCTCGATGTAAATTAATTGTTAAATATATAAATCAGACATGCCATACCTCTACCATTTGGCTTAATGTATCAATGTGATCATATGCAATGTTTTCTTTCTGGCCACAGGTAATTTAGAATCTTGATAATTATATTACCAATCTTAATGAATCCTGATCAATGTAATCAATATCCCACCGACTCAGTATTAACTGTGGCTCTCATGCTTGAGGTAAGTCATCCACAGATCGACATATTTTGACACTACAAAGGTAACTCATCTAAATAATAATAGTTTACTACTTCTGCTAATCTAATTTGTCGCTAGTTTGTAGTTTGCTAACAAAAGGTGTATGTTATATATTATATAGTATGACCTGTACTATTATTTTATTCATACCAATAAAGTGGGTGGAGAGAGAGAGAGAGAGTGAGAGAGTGACGTTTCAGTTACTGAAAGAGGGAATCTACTGTTCATTACGAATTAGTTTCGGGAACATTATTGTATGAACAAGTAAAAGTAAATAAGTTTAACATTCGTCACTGTATGTTATAGAACGTCACCTCCTCCCATTGTGTCCTACCCTTTTAACACTACGACAAGCTCCCTCCCTTCCCATCAAGCTGCGCCATCTATGGGGCAAAATCTTCGATTGACTCAGGGAGGGGAGTGTGAGATCTTACTATATTCAGAGCGAACAAACTACACAACGGATTTACCCAAACCCTACGACTAGGTGGCCCACGTGGAATTGCGGCCGAGTGTACATGTGGCATTTTTGAAGTGGCGTGTACTCTGACAGCAGAGGAGGTGCAACCGTCGCTCGTGAAGGGAGACCCAAGATACGTATATGTGTCACAATGTTTCACCTCCAACCCATTCACGGCCAACGCCTCACGGTCCGCGTCACTTCCGCTAATGACGAAAAATGTAGTTTTGGATTGGTTAATTTTCATCCCGTAATCTGAACAATAATTCTGAAGCAGATCTAGTTTTTTTAACATATTTGTTCTGGTTGTAGATAATAGCATAGTGTCGTCCATAAGTACGAGAATATGTAACCAACCCAAAAAAACATCCGGCCCACTACCTTCCTTAATGATCCTTATCAGATCATCAATAAAGATAATGAACATTAGGCATGAAGTCGGTGACCCTTGCCTTACACCCAGTGTTATCGTAATTAGAGCAGTACCAATCAGACTCTCTGTTATATTATACATAGCCACCAAAGCGCACAACATAACTGATCCACACCCCAACCTCCGCAATACTCTACATAACGTAACTCTAGGTACCATGTCGTACGCCTGTGAGAAATACACGAATGTGACAAATAAAGAAAATTTTCTTCTTTTAGCCATATCACACAACAGCCGTAAAGACACAATATGTTCCAAACAGCCTCTCTTCTCTTGAGCACCCGCCTGTTCTCGGAATGGCCTAAACCACAGCTTTAATCGTGAACATAACACCATATCATATAATTTAGCCAGACTGTTTATTATACTTATTCCTCTATAATTCCGTACATTTAACTTGACGAAAAAAAAACCTAAAACCTCCTTTCTTGAATACGGTAAACAAAATTGCTCTTGACCATGACTGTGGGTACATACCTGAAGTGAATACTGTATTAAATAATGATGTCAGCAAGAGAATCCAAGAACAAGGTAAGAATTTTAATACACCTGGAGATAAACCATCAGGGCCACATGCTTTATATGACTTCAGTTGCTTTGTCTGTTGCTGGACTTCAAGTGGGGAAATTGCTTCATCTAGGACAGGTATAGTGACATCAGTAGTCAAATCAGTGTCGGTGAGCCCTAAATTGGCTTGGGGGTTCAAGGCACTCTCATAGAACTGCTTAAACTCGTAATCAGTAGACGACAATGATCTGCTTTATTGTTACTCTCATACTCTCCCCTCCAATTTATGGCTCTCCATATTTTAAAATCATCTTTATCCTCTAATAATCTCTCCCATCTTCCGAGACTTCCATTCACATTCTGTACATGAGGCTCACACCTGCTAATATCCGCACATTGGTACAAAGAACGTGTTACACTATTATTAAACACATCGACATCAATAGATTCTATAGGCATCTCTGTCTCTGCTAGATTACTTAAAAATAGTCTCTCATTAACATTATTAACATTGATAGGTTTAGTTCTATTTTTACTCTGAATCGTGGGGCCATATAGGACTGCGTGATCTCCCAGGTGCTGAGCGCGAGCGAACACATTATCCAGATCTACTTCTGGCAATGATAATGTTATTGAAATAGGAGCATGATCTGATGGCAGAGAATCATCACTAAGAACAGAAAACTCGCTCACATCGCTCAATACCGTAGAGCTCACAATGCAAGTATCCAACTTAGACACCCAGGTACAGCTTTTCCTGTACATTTGCACCTCTGCAGAGATGGATGTACACTCGGATGTAGTCTCTAGTCCACTCATGATAATTCGTGGACCCCGTGTGTTTTTCAGTGCAATTATAACTATCTGGATTGATTTTTGGATAGAACTTGTTTTTAAATGAACAGTAAATATAGTTTTGTAGTTGATATACAGAACAATATTTTCTTAAATTTGTTTCCAGGTATACTTCGATAATTAGAAATCCATGGGTGAAGTCTACAAACTTTTATGAGTGAGCTAGAGACTAAGACATCCGATTTTTTTTTTTTTTTTTTTTTTTTTTTCTATATTCCAACTTACTTCCTCTCGGGCATAGGCTGAGAGCCTTAACATTCACCGCTTTACAATGAACAGTGAAGCCCGTGAGGTCTTGTTCCAGTCTAGGGAGTGAGACATGTGAAGCACGTAGAGTACAACGAGCACCTGCCATCTTGCCTTCACATGAGGCACGGTGCTCACTCATGGCCCGAAACGACCCCATCTCTGAAGCCATCTCGTTCCCGTGCTTCACTGTCTCACCCCCTACACTCGGACTCTCACACTTACACACACACAACGCCACCTGTTGAGCAGATAACTCACCAGGCATTGCACCCCTATAGCATATTTTGAATATGGGAATATTCATACAGTGCTATTTAATCAGGGAACAATGAGGGTATTTTATTGACGTTTCGGTGGGCTTGTGGTAATGCACTGATACTAGGTACAGCACAAATTCCATCCCAATAATATCTTCCCATTGATACATCGGGATTTGAACCCGGGACCTTTGGATTACCAGGCCAGTGGCAAGACCACTCCACCACACCTCCCCTGTACTATGAATGCGAGTAGTAGTAGTAGTAGTAGTAGTAGTAGTAGTAGTAGTAGTAACAGTAACATACCAAGTAACCTTTCCCTATCTAAAAAAATAATCAGAAATCCCGAATCCTTGTCGTGTTATTTCCTTAGCATGATATGCCTGCCTGCACACCGGACTGCTCATTATTTCGGCTACCAACAACTGAACTGTGAAGGTAGTTTTTTTGTAACTAACTGGGTAAAGATTAGATATGTACTTTAATTCAATAAATGTTAAAGTTTCACTTGGTTTCACTCACTATAATAGTTCCCCTCCCCCTTTCTCTCACATATATATGTATACGGTATATATATATATATATATATATATATATATATATATATATATATATACTGTATATATATATGATTCTGTGTATATTTGTATGCGCGTGAAAGTGACATACACTTACGTCTGTCTGTCTGTCTCTATTTGTGAGAGAGAGAGAGAGAGAGAGAGAGAGAGTGTGTGTGTGTGTGTGTGTGTTCTTGGGTACAGGTGACACTGAAAAGACTTCCTTTTATAAATTCCCCATTATACACCTTTCCTCACCCTCTCATTACTACCCTCGTTCACCCCTTACTAATATTTCCTGGTGGTGGAGGGTGGTGGTGGGGGTATTGGTGTTAAGGGGGTAGTGGATATGTTTTGGTCTATTTATATATTCATCCATTTATTTTTAGTTTCCTCGCTAAGCCTCCATTAAGCTTAAAAAAACAGCCCTTAGACCCCCATTCAAGATAAATGTATACATTTTTCGGTAAAAAAAAAATCTCGGCCAGAGGCCGGTTCCTCTTAAAAGTACAGGCTCGCTATCGCTCGCCAGGAAGAAATCGACACCTAAATGGCACGAAAGGTCTTAAAAATTGACAACGAAATGGAGCGAAGGGTGTTAAAATCGCCAAACTAATGGGCAGAACGTCTGAAAATCTTAAAACTGAAGGGGTTAAGCACGAGGGAGAAGTGGGACCCAAAAAACAACCCCTCCCCCCACCCCCCTTTACCAGGCAGATCCCCCCAGTACACCCCGACCCCAAGCACGGTGTTGATCCCGGGCTTCAAGGAAGGCCACTCTTCTGTCTACCTGCCTGCCTGGCCTATAAGTACGAGTATAGTTTAGTTGTCTTTATTATGGATTAGATTTTTATTTCATTCTACTCTATTTTAGTTACTTTTCTTTATTATTTATTATATTTTGTTCATTCTACTTTATTTTAGTCTATTATATTCTCACCTTCCCCCCCCCCCACCCGTAATTATCTTATGTCTTCATCTATCTTTTTCTCTCCTCTTGTTTCTCTCTTCCGTCCTCTTCTCTCTCTCTCTCTCTCTCTCTCTCTCTCTCTCTCTCTGACTACTTATGATGCTGATCCCTGGCTTGAAGGTAATCTACTCTCCAGCTTGTCCTTATTATCTTTGGAATTATCTTGTTATCTTTTATAATTTTTTCTACCTCTTGTTAATGCCTGCTCGCTTCTCTCTCTCGAAGGTAGACTATTCATGGGCTTGTCCTTTATGTATTATTTATCCAAGTGTTAAATGATCAATATCTGTACCGGAAGCCTTGTGGATTACCATCAAGCTTTGCCTGCCGGAAACCGTCTGAAAAAAAATAAAAAAAATAAAATAAAATATATATATATATATAATAAAAGAAAACAAAAACACACACACACACACACATACCAATATCAATATATCCTTATTTAATTTGAATGTTTTTCTAAGTGTGGTTGTTAACTTGTTGTTGTTGTTGTTTGGGGGTGGGGGGTGGGGGGATAAATGCATGAACAGTGAACCATTATTCCTTTTTAGACATTATAAATACCGGTACGTATCATAAAAACACATTTTAAAGCCAGGTACTTATATTTCATTAGTTTACTTAATTGCATTCCATTTTTTCTGATGCTGAAATATTTGTCTAATCGAATTGTATATGGATTAGTATTGTTTGCACTTCCTACAGTATGAACAAGCGGAATCCAATGTGTGATCACCCTAACATTAAAATAGTTCTTCATTATGTTTGCTTTTATACATTGTGTGCTGGAGTTTCATTTTATCATTCCTGGCAATAACTGTAGTCGGAAATATATAATGATTGTTATAGCTGGTGGTGTCAAGTTTGTTTAAGGGGGGTTACCTGTTTTTTTTGTTTTCTCTTTTTTTTCTCTCTTTCTCTGACTTGTATCCATTTGGCCCCATTCAGAAAACTGTTTTAAGACGTTTATCCCCATCCAGGTGTCGATTTCTTCCCGGCGAGCGATAGCAAGCCATCATTGTATGGAGAAATCCGGCTTTGCCGGAGACATTTTTCTATCGAAAAATGTACAAATTTAGCTTGCTGTCAAAACAAATATATACATATGCTGGCTCGCTACCGCTCGCCAGGAAAATATTGACACCTGGATGGGGGTAAACGTCTGAATGGGGCCGAATGGATACAAGCCAAAGAGAGAGGGAGAGAAGGAGAAAAAAAGCGAGATGGGCTCCCTTGAGGGGGTGTTTTTACTGGCCCCCTTTCTCTCTCATGGTTAGCCTCGTTAGTTTATGCGGTTCCAAGACAGCTATCATTTGTGTCTAAGAGCGTACGACCCCTAACATTTCCAGCTGTTAACAGATTCATTATAATTATACTATTTTAGACCTTTATGGGTACAGCAATGAGAATCACAACAATGGAATTTATGAAAACAATATACAGTATAGTCCGAATATTTTGTTTTGTCAATGGCTATAGTTTAAATCGTAAGAATAACACAAATATATGTAACACCGGGCCAGCTGGAATTCTTAGTGGATGTACAGTCGCGCTCATTAATTCTGATACATTATAAAGCCTTGGAAAATGTAAAGGAACCTTTGAAATATATATATGAGGAAACAAAAACACTATTAAGAAGCTTCAGTTCAACCAAAGACAGCATAACAAATATATAAATACCGGTATCAACATTAATAACCGAGACTGTACACATAACTGGTCCATAACCTTTACTCTATGATAACCTTGAGTCAGTGAACGATAACTGAAGAAATAAAATGAGAATTGACCATTTGCGAGTTTGAGGCTATAAGGTAGTTGGAGCCGTAAGCATCGAAATCAAACGGAAATTAAGTAAAAATGCAAATGTTTGATGGGTAGAAAATATCCATAAATTAGGTTTTATGTATACATAAATGTACTACGACCGTAATTTATCTGGCAATTCTGCTTAATTTCGATGTATATTTTATACAGCGCCAACTTCCTTATAGCATGAGGTATGCAAGTGGTCAATTGAAGAAATGTTTCGGAATATTTAGTTAGCTCGTCAGAATGTTTCACAAAAAATAAACTTCCTACCACTGCATATGATTGTACGAACAGATAAGAAACAACGAAAACATATGAGTATTTCTGACATATGGCCAGATAATATGCTGTTATATGTAGCTCAATGCTCCCTGCTTATTATCTCGCTTGAAATGCAACGAAGAGGTGTGTGTGTGTGTTTTTTTTTTTTTTTTTTTTTTTTTTGTTTTTTTTGTGGGGGTTGAGGGGTAATTACGGTGGGTATTTGTTCAGACGTATTTTCCATTCTACTACTTAAAAGAAAAATATAAATAAAATAAAAGTAAAGCCAGGCGTTTCCTTGTTTGGGGAAGGACAAGGACGGTCAGAATTATGTTTTGTACTTACACACACATTTAAGTGAATGTAATTGTTATGGTATCCGAGATAAATGTTGCAGTGAAATAGAGTTAGCCGTAATACAGGTACAATAATTAGTTTTGCAGGATTCAACCCAAAAATTAATAGCTGATAAAATGGTAGAAGGTAATACACAGGTAATTAATAGAGTGCAATATAACTAAATACAACTAGTTGACTCTTTCAGTAACATGGCGTTTGTTTTTATATATGCTTGCTAACTTTGGGCGATTTCATATAGATAGAAAGGACCAGTGGGTAAAAATACAAAGTTAATACTCTCAAGAGGACAACCAAACTCATAAAATATATATATATATATATATATATATATATATATATATATATATATATATATATATATATACCGGTATATATATATATATTTTTTTTTTTTTTCATATTGTAAGATGTTTCGACATATTCATACCATCATCAGTAATCTGTGAACAATAATTTACATATTGAAATTAAAAATACAAATATGGAAGCCACTTGCGAATTACTAATACCAAAACTATATAAATAAAACACAACTGCACGAAAAAATAGAGTGGAAAATCCGAAGATATTAAGAAATGCTGAAATCAGTGTTCATATATAACATGAAACTCTCGAAAGGGTAAATCTAGTTTAAAATTGTCCGTACATATATGACAACTAGGTCAAAGTCAAAATAGTGAAATAATGTGGAACTAAAAGAAAAAAACATAGGTGATGATTAGAGATCAGTGGTAATTAATGTATTCAGGAAATTGGTCGTAGGTATATACCTTGCAATGCTTTAAATAATTATTATTTGACAATGAAGAGACACAACAAATAATAGATATATTATAGTACAGGAAGAGTTAGTAGTTCCTACATTCGCTCGCGAGGTGCGTATATCATGCCAGGTGTACATGATTATTAAGAAAAAGGAACAAACATCCTAATATTAACAATACCCCTACAGCACACAATGTATAAATTAAGTCAAATTAATTTAGAACATAAGAACATAAGAAAATGGGAGTCTTCAGAAAGCCGATTGGCCTAAGCAAGGCAGATCCCTGTCCCACACAACCCCAATTACAAAGCCCAATTATAGGCTCAACACTCTAATACCCTGAGGATCATCTTACCAAAACGGTTAGAGATTAACGCAGGATTACGGGGGTCTGCAGAGCGCTGATTGGCCCAACCCTGCTGATCCCCCTTCACACCCAACCCTTCTCGTCCATATGCTTATCCAATTTTATCTTAAAGCTCCCTATCGTTTTTAATCCCACTATAGCACTTGGTAGTCCATTCCACCCATCTACAACTCTGTTACCAAACCAATATTTGCCTATATCTTTTCTGAAACGAAATTTATCTAATTTGAAACCATTGGTACGAGTTCTTTCGCTATCACTGAGCTTTAGTACATTTGTCATGTCCCTTTTGTTAATCCCACTAACCCACTTGAACACCTCTATCATATCCCCTCTAACTCTGCGTCTCTCTAACGAATGTAAGCCTAATTTCTTCAACCTTTCTTTATACGGAAGATTTCTAATATTATGGATAATTTTTTTCATTCTACGTTGTACTCTCTCCAATGAATCTATGTCCATTCTGTAATAAGGACACCAAAATTGAACAGCATAATCCATATGGGGTCTCACTAATGACAAGTAAAGTTTTAAGATAACATCAGCAGTTCCGTTACTCACACTCCTTGAGATGAACCCGAGAATCCTGTTTGCCTTGTTTCGAACGCTTATACACTGTTGTCTAGGCTTCAAATCATTGCTAACAAACACACCTAGATCTTTCTCACAATTCGAGTTTTCTATTTCCACATTAGCTAGTTTATATTTAACATTTGTATGCATCTTCCCTATCTTTAATACCTTGCATTTGTCAATGTTAAACTTCATCTGCCAATTTACTGACCATTCGTGTAAGGTATCTAGATCCCTTTGGAGGCACTCTATATCTCTATCTGCATCAATTGTTCTCCCCATTTTGGTATCGTCTGCAAATTTACTTATCCTACTAGTTATACCTAAATCAAGGTCATTTATGTATATAACAAACAACAGAGGACCTAATACAGATCCCTGGGGGACACCACTTTTGACTGCTCCCCATTCTGACTTCGTACCATTTATGCTGACTCTCTGCTTCCTACCAATTAGCCATGACCTAATCCATCCCAACAACGCCCCACCTATTCCATGCGCCTCAACCTTTCTCATCAACCTCTCATGGGGGACTCTGTCGAAAGCTTTACTGAAATCTAAATATATTATATCATATGACTTGTCATTATCTACTGCTTCATATACCTCTGAGAAAAAACTAAGCAAATTAGTAAGGCAAGAACGTCCCTGAGTGAATCCATGCTGAGAAGAATTTATTAAATTAAATGTATCTAAGTGGTTTCTAATTTTACTAGCAATAATTGACTCTAGTAGCTTTCCTATGATTGATGTAAGACTAATGGGACGGTAATTGGATGCTATTGATTTGTCACCTTTTTTGAAGATCGGAACTACGTTTGCAAGCTTCCAAGCTTCTGGAACTATACCTGTCTCCAATGACTTGTTAAATACAAATGTTAATGGGTAACTTAACTCATCCCTACATTCTTTTAATACTCTAGCATATACCTCATCAGGACCAGGCGATTTATGAGGTTTCAGCCTGTCAATTTCCTTAAGCACATCATTTCTACTTATAGTAACCGTACTTAACCTATTTTCTATACTATCGCTATATACCTTACGGACTTCTGGAAACTGTGCCAAATTTTCATTAGTGAAAACGGAAAGAAATTGACTATTTAATGTACTGCACATTTCTAAATCATTTTCTGTCATTTCTCCTATCGAAGTTTTAAGGGGACCAATTACATCTCTAACCTTGGATTTATATAGTTGGTAAAAAGCTTTAGGATTATTTTTTGAGTCATTGGCAACCTTAATTTCATAATTTCTTTTTTCTTTCCTAATATCCTTTTTTACCTGTCTTGATAGATTCTGATAGTAAGCAAGTAGGTGAATTTCGCCTTTTCTAATTTTTCTATATATTCCTCTCTTTTGTCCTAGAAGATCTAATAGTCTATTAATTGATCAAAATCATGCTACACATATAGGAAATAATGACAGGGTGTTATTTAACTGGGGATGGAGTTTCTTAAGGGAGCCCACCTCGCTTTTTTTTTCTCTTTCTCTCTCTCTCTCTTTGGCTTGTATCCATTCGGCCCCATTCAGCCTACTGTTTTAAGACGTTTACCATGGCGAGCGGTAGCGAGCCAGCATATATACTGTATATATATATATATATGTGTGTTAGTATAGCCAGGTAATAGATTCTCTTTTAAACAGACGAAGTTAAAAGCAATAGCGGTTTCAGCATTCAGGATTTTATTATTACAGCTTTCAATAGTTCTAAAAAAAATCCTCTGGGGTTCAGAGATGAGGTACAAAAGGTTAGCAAAATTCATGGTGGATCCAACGTTTCACAAGTAAACATCTTGCATCTTCTGGGAATGGAGAGGTAATGGTTAGAATAGGAGGGAATATAGGAAAGATGAGACAAGTAATAATTTTGATCACCCAATGCCTCGAATACTAGAGTTGGGACAGAGGAAGTAGTAGGAGGTGAGAAAGTGAATTGTAGTAGGAGATGAAGGCGTCGGGGCTTGACCCAACCTGCGTGAGTTGTGTTTATTTGGGCTAGGATTGGGGACAGGCAGGACAGACAGACACTTATGAACGGAGGGAATATAGGAAAGATGAGACAAGTAATCAAATTTACCCCAGGATACGACCTTGCCAAGGCCGTTTTTACACTCCAGGTACCCAGTTTTACGTATGGGTGGGACGAGGCGAACACGAGAGGTCAGCCCAATGACCACTGTGCAATCCTGGTGGCTAGCCAAGTTCTCATTCTCGTGTGTTTGATTGGTTGCAGGAAGCCACCAATCAGGTCCCTGGATTCATTTGAGCCACAACGATTCCAGGTACCGGTACTCATTTTCGTCTGAGTGAGACGGAACTACACAGGAATTGGAGTTTGTTCAACACTCCTGCTACTTGGACCCTGGTGGCAAGCCAAGGAAATTTCACCCATCCCATGCATGTGTGACAACCATCTGATCAATGTCGGTCCCGGGTGCAATCACCCATCCAGCTACACCGTGCTGGTGCAGGGCCACCCAACCCACCCAGCAGCTGTGTGCCGGTACCAGGCGGTCACCCATCCAACTACTGACCAGACCCCACGTTGCTTAACCTCGCTGATTTAAACCAGCGTTGCCAACCCCATAGGCCATGGTTGCCACGTTAGAATAGGGACAATGCATCTTATTTATACAAAATTCGAGGATCAAGTAGAGGGAGGTGGGCGGAGCTACTGGGTGTGTGGTGGCTGTTCATTGGTGGAAGGTTGCCTATTAGCGAGACGGGCACTAAATCTTATCGGTGGTTGGTTGTTGGCTGTGGGTGACTGTGATTGATTGGTGTTGTCAGTTGTGTGCTGAGCGTGGAAGCGTACCACCAACAACCAAACTAAAGACGATCATGTGATATACCAGCATATTTGCACTTCTGGGGACTGTGGACCCCTATCCTATGTTGGAATGACACAGACTCGCCTTTCCCGTCGACTAACCCTCCACCTTCAATCTGGCGCTATAAAAGATCACTATCAAGCCCCCACCATCTTGCCCTAACTCGCGCCGACCTAGACAAACAAACCACCATACTCGACAAAGAATCAGACCCCCGAAGACTAGCTATTTTAGAAGCTCTATACATCCAAACACTCAACCCCAGCATCAACAACCAAACACAAGACCTTCAAATTCTTCCTTCAGGCAAACGCTACAGGCATGCTGCCGCCCCTCCTCCCGCCCCGCGCCCCCCTTCCTTACGCTTCCACGCTCAGCACACAACTGACAACACCAACCAATCACAGCCACCCACACCCAACAACCAACCACCGATAAGATTTAGTGCCCGTCTCGCGAATAGGCTACCTTCCACCAATGAACAGCCACCACACACCCAGTAGCTCCGCCCACCTCCCTCTACTTGATCCTCGAATTTTGTATAAATAAGATGCATTGTCCCTATTCTAAGTCTTGGACTAGATTCACCACTCCACTCCAGCTGCAACACACCTTCCCTGGGACCTCCTGTTTTTACCAACATGTCTGCCACTTGCCCTATCATAAACCACCACATTTACACTCGTGGACTGGTAAAGTGGTTCAATGTGCAGAGAGGTTATGGTTTTATCACCTGTGGAGATGAAGATTTCTTTATTCACAGAGAAAATATCGACAAACCCAACCCAGACCACAAAATAGCATCACTGGGAGAAGGAGAGGAGGTAATCTTCTACCGCAAGATCGGGAAAAAGGGAACAGAGGAGGCAATGGGTGTACGAGCCGTCTACGACAAACCTGTGATAGGCTCAAAACACGCACCCAGGAAGCAGCAAGGAACAACAATCCCCAAAACAACATCTAGCAACAAGATCGACATCATCACTATTGTAGTGCAAACTGCAATAGCGCTTGCTGGGGAGGACAGGAGCCGAATATCTGTGCTTCTACCTACTCTTCTGAAGGCCAACAAACTCCCAACTATCATCATTCCTCCAGAGATCGTTGCCAGAACACCACCAAGGGACGCCAAGACTCTACTAAACACCAAACGCCAAGGACCACCACCGACGAAGCCAAAAAATACTCCCAAGCTGCAGCTCAACCTTCCACGACCACTGAGCCTGAACAGGAGTAAAGTGGAGCTTACATCAACTCCAACACTACCATCAGCAACTCCAACAACACCTCAACTCATTGCAAACCTCCAGCCTGACACCTTCGCTGAGCCTCTACCATCAATGCCAATGATCTATGACCAGCCCGTGTACGACCAGCCTGTGATGAAAAACCCTCCACCAAGACCAAGGAAAATCGTCCATCTGAAGAAGTACAAAATGCTGCAACTCTACAACTAAGAACTCCAGGATTAAGCAAGGTGGTTAGCCCACCATCTTTCATCTCTCCAACTCTTCATACTCACCACTTTACCTTCAACTTCAACCTCTACTTTCTACACTTGTGGGACTCTACCTCACAGTTACACATTCTAAGTCTTACTAAACTTGACATAAACCTATCTTGACAACACCGAATATGACTCCACCAGGGGCTCTGCGGGCGAGTGGTGATGGTAGAGCACCCCACACCATAACCTGTCATCCCATGACAACAACGTTTGGAGTGACAGTATTGAACCCCTCGAGGTAGCACCGACCTCGAGGGGGATCTCTCAGCGCCTCATCAAATCAAAACCCACAGCACCACTTATTGATACAGTCATTGGCGATGCTCCCCAGCTGGTGCACTGATAGGGGCCAAGTACTGATCAACATACCAGGCATACTCGAACATTTTGACATTATTGTTGAAATACTTAATACTTTATACTGATTTTTACCATGGAATTTTTATGTGTTTTTAACCTTAGAGTGATTTGGATGACTGTCAGAGGGGAGATCGCTTGTGTTTTGGTGCTGGTGGAGCTCTTGCCTGGGGCCCGCCTGGGTGGACCACAGACAGGGGATCCACTGGCGGCGACCAGAGTGGAAGTGTGGATGCGATCTCGGGCACATGATTGGGCGGGTGAGTGAGGGATCACATTGTCGGGATGTGCATGGTGGAACTCTTGCCTGGGGCCTACTATGGTGGGCCCCAGACAGGGGACCCACCGGGATGTAACGGCTCCGACCGGGGGAGGAAGTCAGTGTGGCTGAAGGGGGATGATTGTTTTTTAAGAATAGCAGAGCTATTGTGGTGGAGTGGTCATGCCACTGGATTGGTAATCCAATGGACCCGGGTTCAAATCCCGATATGTCAATGGGAAGATATTATTGGGATTGAATTTGTGCTGTACCTAGTATCAGTGCATTACCACAAAGCCCACCAAAATGCCAAAAAAATACCCTCATTGTTCCCTGATTAAATAACACTGTATGAATATTCCCATATTCAAAATATGTTACGGGGGGACAATGCCTAGTGAGTTCACTGCTCAATAGGTGGCGTTCTGAGAGTGAGGGTCTGAGTCTGGAGGATGAGACAGTGAAGTACTTGAACGAAGCAACCAGTCGCTTCAGAGATGGAGCTGCTTCGAGCCATGAATGGATGCTTCACATGTCTCACTCCCCAGACTGGAACAAGACCTCACGGGCTTCACCGTGTTGAGCGGTGGAATATACAGGCTCTCAGCCTATGCCCGAGAGGGAGTAGTTGGAATATAGAAAAAAAAAAAAAAAAAAAAAAAAAAAAAATCAATGGTGATGGTGGTCAAAAATAAATTAAAATAAATTAAGTCAATAACATGAGCCTGTCAGGCGGCCTTAACATTCTTGAAGTCTTTAAATTAAGCAACCTTAGAAATATATGTTGTTCATGGCATGGATGTTTGTACATTATTGAAAGTAAATATGAAAAACAGCAAAGTGGTAAGCCCACTATCTTTCACTTCTTGGACTTTTCACATTTCTATCTTTGTCTTCCCCACTCAAAATCTTCACTTCACCCCTTAGTGAGGACTATCCTCACAGTTTTCGGTTTTCGGTTTCTAACCACCACTCTTCTGCACTTGCTTGTCCTGGACAGTTGTTCCCCTAGCCCTCTGCCTGAAGATCCATTCGCCACCAAGTGTTTTTACCATACCTCACCAGTGCTGCTTTTTTCACTGGGAGTCTTGGCAGGGTTTTAACCTCTCTGACCCTGTGTTTGTGACAGTCACTTTTTGTCTGTTTTCCTGATCCTGTTTCTTCTTTTTTTTTTGTACCCACTTTTTTTTGCCTTGTAGATGATACCCGCTGGTAGTACGAAACCGAACCCTGAAGGCATTGCCACGAGGGGGGGGCCGTTAGAGCCTGGTTATAGGCAGCGGGTGGGGCCATTTTATTCTTCAAGTAGTGTTAGGTCTCCCATTGGCATAGGCTCTTGGACTTGTACGACACCTTTTAGCAGGTGGCAAGTTCTGGGGGCCTATAGCCTAAGGGAGTAGGTAGTTTTTTTTTTAGTCTAGGAGTACTCCTTAGGGGTGCTCCTTGGGTACTTTTAGGTTTTGATATATGTAAAACAGGATCAGGAAGCATTTTAACCATTTCATTCTAGTTTTATATTTAAATTTAACGTAATTTTTCTTGCATTCTTAACTTCAGCTATTTTTTTTTGTCCTGCATTTTGTAGTTTGACTTAATATTAACGTAAATTTTCCTTTATCTCTATCCTTTAACGTAAATGTTCTTCCTTTCTTAACTTTAGCTTGTTTTTGTCCTGCATTTTTGTAGTTTGACTTTCATATTAACGTAATTTTTCTTATTCCCTTATCCTTGGCTTGAGGCTTCTTATTTTTTTTAAGAAGTTTCAACTCATAGGATTCTTGGGTTTTTTGTTCAATTAATTCATTATATCTAAATTCATTCTCTTCTGTCACCATAGCAGGGTTTGTTTTTGAGCTTGGCTTTTTAACTTAAAGTGCTACTTTTTAGTTGTTCGATTTTTTAACCAGCATCATCATCACTAACTTGGAAGATCAAACAGCCAGTGACGTGAGCAACAGGACAGCCAATCACAGGTGGAGAACAACCAATGCATTTCCTATTCCCCACATAGCAAAATGGCGAGGGTAAAAATAAAATGCAACCACTTATCGCAGCATAAGCATAAATTGAAACTGCTGGAATTACTTTCAAAGGAAAATATCTATGTCACGAGAATCATCCCAATAGATGAAGGGTATATTGTTCTGACAAAGAATGACAATGACAGATCAAATATTTGCGGAGAAGTGCCATACCACTCTGACAAACCACTCTTTCACCCCTGTAATGCCACCGGAACTGAGAGCCAAGAGAACGGTTATCTTATTCAGAGTGGATGCTATAATCTTTGCCCACTCGGAAGGAGAGATTGCTCAGGAGGTGGGCAGCGCTAACCAATGGATTGGAGATAGAATAGAAAATGTGTACAAATTTACAAACGGGAATAACATGAAAATTACCTTCAAGCAAACATCCATGGCATCTAACGACACAGAGAGAGGCCTACTAATGTTCAATTTTAGCATCCCAAACACTCAAATCAAGAAGGAAGAGTACATACCACTACTCACCTGCTATAACTGTTATGCTATAGAGAATCATACAAAGACAAATTGCCGAAAGGGAAATTCTTATAAGGTATGCTCAGATTGCAGTGGTACCGGACACACATGGAATGACTGTAGTTCTGCCATCAAGAAGTGTTTGAACTGTAATGGATTGCAGTGGTACCGGACACACATGGAATGACTGTAGTTCTGCCATCAAGAAGTGTTTGAACTGTAATGGATTGCAGTGGTACCGGACACACATGGAATGACTGTAGTTCTGCCATCAAGAAGTGTTTGAACTGTAATGGATTGCAGTGGTACCGGACACACATGGAATGACTGTAGTTCTGCCATCAAGAAGTGTTTGGACTGTAATGGATTGCAGTGGTACCGGACACACATGGAATGACTGTAGTTCTGCCATCAAGAAGTGTTTGAACTGTAATGGATTGCAGTGGTACCGGACACACATGGAATGACTGTAGTTCTGCCATCAAGAAGTGATTGAACTGCAATGGATTGGAGGGGTACCGGACACACATGGAATGACTGTAGTTCTGCCATCAAGAAGTGTTTGAACTGTAATGGATTGCAGTGGTACCGGACACACATGGAATGACTGTAGTTCTGCCATCAAGAAGTGTTTGAACTGTAATGGATTGCAGTGGTACCGGACACACATGGAATGACTGTAGTTCTGCCATCAAGAAGTGTTTGAACTGTAATGGATTGCAGTGGTACCGGACACACATGGAATGACTGTAGTTCTGCCATCAAGAAGTGTTTGAACTGTAATGGATTGCAGTGGTACCGGACACACATGGAATGACTGTAGTTCTGCCATCAAGAAGTGTTTGAACTGTAATGGATTGCAGTGGTACCGGACACACATGGAATGACTGTAGTTCTGCCATCAAGAAGTGTTTGAACTGTAATGGATTGCAGTGGTACCGGACACACATGGAATGACTGTAGTTCTGCCATCAAGAAGTGTTTGAACTGTAATGGATTGCAGTGGTACCGGACACACATGGAATGACTGTAGTTCTGCCATCAAGAAGTGTTTGAACTGTAATGGATTGCAGTGGTACCGGACACACATGGAATGACTGTAGTTCTGCCATCAAGAAGTGTTTGAACTGTAATGGATTGCAGTGGTACCGGACACACATGGAATGACTGTAGTTCTGCCATCAAGAAGTGTTTGAACTGTAATGGATTGCAGTGGTACCGGACACACATGGAATGACTGTAGTTCTGCCATCAAGAAGTGTTTGAACTGTAATGGATTGCAGTGGTACCGGACACACATGGAATGACTGTAGTTCTGCCATCAAGAAGTGTTTGAACTGTAATGGATTGCAGTGGTACCGGACACACATGGAATGACTGTAGTTCTGCCATCAAGAAGTGTTTGAACTGTAATGGATTGCAGTGGTACCGGACACACATGGAATGACTGTAGTTCTGCCATCAAGAAGTGTTTGAACTGTAATGGATTGCAGTGGTACCGGACACACATGGAATGACTGTAGTTCTGCCATCAAGAAGTGTTTGAACTGTAATGGATTGCAGTGGTACCGGACACACATGGAATGACTGTAGTTCTGCCATCAAGAAGTGTTTGAACTGTAATGGATTGCAGTGGTACCGGACACACATGGAATGACTGTAGTTCTGCCATCAAGAAGTGTTTGAACTGTAATGGATTGCAGTGGTACCGGACACACATGGAATGACTGTAGTTCTGCCATCAAGAAGTGTTTGAACTGTAATGGATTGCAGTGGTACCGGACACACATGGAATGACTGTAGTTCTGCCATCAAGAAGTGTTTGAACTGTAATGGATTGCAGTGGTACCGGACACACATGGAATGACTGTAGTTCTGCCATCAAGAAGTGTTTGAACTGTAATGGATTGCAGTGGTACCGGACACACATGGAATGACTGTAGTTCTGCCATCAAGAAGTGTTTGAACTGTAATGGATTGCAGTGGTACCGGACACACATGGAATGACTGTAGTTCTGCCATCAAGAAGTGTTTGAACTGTAATGGATTGCAGTGGTACCGGACACACATGGAATGACTGTAGTTCTGCCATCAAGAAGTGTTTGAACTGTAATGGATTGCAGTGGTACCGGACACACATGGAATGACTGTAGTTCTGCCATCAAGAAGTGTTTGAACTGTAATGGATTGCAGTGGTACCGGACACACATGGAATGACTGTAGTTCTGCCATCAAGAAGTGTTTGAACTGTAATGGATTGCAGTGGTACCGGACACACATGGAATGACTGTAGTTCTGCCATCAAGAAGTGTTTGAACTGTAATGGATTGCAGTGGTACCGGACACACATGGAATGACTGTAGTTCTGCCATCAAGAAGTGTTTGAACTGTAATGGATTGCAGTGGTACCGGACACACATGGAATGACTGTAGTTCTGCCATCAAGAAGTGTTTGAACTGTAATGGATTGCAGTGGTACCGGACACACATGGAATGACTGTAGTTCTGCCATCAAGAAGTGTTTGAACTGTAATGGATTGCAGTGGTACCGGACACACATGGAATGACTGTAGTTCTGCCATCAAGAAGTGTTTGAACTGTAATGGATTGCAGTGGTACCGGACACACATGGAATGACTGTAGTTCTGCCATCAAGAAGTGTTTGAACTGTAATGGATTGCAGTGGTACCGGACACACATGGAATGACTGTAGTTCTGCCATCAAGAAGTGTTTGAACTGTAATGGATTGCAGTGGTACCGGACACACATGGAATGACTGTAGTTCTGCCATCAAGAAGTGTTTGAACTGTAATGGATTGCAGTGGTACCGGACACACATGGAATGACTGTAGTTCTGCCATCAAGAAGTGTTTGAACTGTAATGGATTGCAGTGGTACCGGACACACATGGAATGACTGTAGTTCTGCCATCAAGAAGTGTTTGAACTGTAATGGATTGCAGTGGTACCGGACACACATGGAATGACTGTAGTTCTGCCATCAAGAAGTGTTTGAACTGTAATGGATTGCAGTGGTACCGGACACACATGGAATGACTGTAGTTCTGCCATCAAGAAGTGTTTGAACTGTAATGGATTGCAGTGGTACCGGACACACATGGAATGACTGTAGTTCTGCCATCAAGAAGTGTTTGAACTGTAATGGATTGCAGTGGTACCGGACACACATGGAATGACTGTAGTTCTGCCATCAAGAAGTGTTTGAACTGTAATGGATTGCAGTGGTACCGGACACACATGGAATGACTGTAGTTCTGCCATCAAGAAGTGTTTGAACTGTAATGGATTGCAGTGGTACCGGACACACATGGAATGACTGTAGTTCTGCCATCAAGAAGTGTTTGAACTGTAATGGATTGCAGTGGTACCGGACACACATGGAATGACTGTAGTTCTGCCATCAAGAAGTGTTTGAACTGTAATGGATTGCAGTGGTACCGGACACACATGGAATGACTGTAGTTCTGCCATCAAGAAGTGTTTGAACTGTAATGGATTGCAGTGGTACCGGACACACATGGAATGACTGTAGTTCTGCCATCAAGAAGTGTTTGAACTGTAATGGATTGCAGTGGTACCGGACACACATGGAATGACTGTAGTTCTGCCATCAAGAAGTGTTTGAACTGTAATGGATTGCAGTGGTACCGGACACACATGGAATGACTGTAGTTCTGCCATCAAGAAGTGTTTGAACTGTAATGGATTGCAGTGGTACCGGACACACATGGAATGACTGTAGTTCTGCCATCAAGAAGTGTTTGAACTGTAATGGATTGCAGTGGTACCGGACACACATGGAATGACTGTAGTTCTGCCATCAAGAAGTGTTTGAACTGTAATGGATTGCAGTGGTACCGGACACACATGGAATGACTGTAGTTCTGCCATCAAGAAGTGTTTGAACTGTAATGGATTGCAGTGGTACCGGACACACATGGAATGACTGTAGTTCTGCCATCAAGAAGTGTTTGAACTGTAATGGATTGCAGTGGTACCGGACACACATGGAATGACTGTAGTTCTGCCATCAAGAAGTGTTTGAACTGTAATGGATTGCAGTGGTACCGGACACACATGGAATGACTGTAGTTCTGCCATCAAGAAGTGTTTGAACTGTAATGGATTGCAGTGGTACCGGACACACATGGAATGACTGTAGTTCTGCCATCAAGAAGTGTTTGAACTGTAATGGATTGCAGTGGTACCGGACACACATGGAATGACTGTAGTTCTGCCATCAAGAAGTGTTTGAACTGTAATGGATTGCAGTGGTACCGGTCACACATGTAATGGCTGTAGTTCTGCCAACAAGAAGTGTTTGAACTGTAATGGATTGCAGTGGTACCGGACACACATGGAATGACTGTAGTTCTGCCATCAAGAAGTGTTTGAACTGTAATGGATTGCAGTGGTACCGGACACACATGGAATGACTGTAGTTCTGCCATCAAGAAGTGTTTGAACTGTAATGGATTGCAGTGGTACCGGACACACATGGAATGACTGTAGTTCTGCCATCAAGAAGTGTTTGAACTGTAATGGATTGCAGTGGTACCGGACACACATGGAATGACTGTAGTTCTGCCATCAAGAAGTGTTTGAACTGTAATGGATTGCAGTGGTACCGGACACACATGGAATGACTGTAGTTCTGCCATCAAGAAGTGTTTGAACTGTAATGGATTGCAGTGGTACCGGACACACATGGAATGACTGTAGTTCTGCCATCAAGAAGTGTTTGATCTGTAATGGATTGCAGTGGTACCGGACACACATGGAATGACTGTAGTTCTGCCATCAAGAAGTGTTTGAACTGTAATGGATTGCAGTGGTACCGGACACACATGGAATGACTGTAGTTCTGCCATCAAGAAGTGTTTGAACTGTAATGGATTGCAGTGGTACCGGACACACATGGAATGACTGTAGTTCTGCCATCAAGAAGTGTTTGAACTGTAATGGATTGCAGTGGTACCGGACACACGTGGAATGACTGTAGTTCTGCCATCAAGAAGTGTTTGAACTGTAATGGATTGCAGTGGTACCGGACACACATGGAATGACTGTAGTTCTGCCATCAAGAAGTGTTTGAACTGTAATGGATTGCAGTGGTACCGGACACACATGGAATGACTGTAGTTCTGCCATCAAGAAGTGTTTGAACTGTAATGGATTGCAGTGGTACCGGACACACATGGAATGACTGTAGTTCTGCCATAAAGAAGTGTTTGGACTGTAAAGGATTGCAGTGGTACCGGACACACATGGAATGACTGTAGTTCTGCCAGCAAGAAGTGTTTGAACTGTAATGGATTGCAGTGGTACCGGACACACAGGAAATGACTGTAGTTCTGCCATCAAGAAGTGTTTGAACTGTAATGGATTCCAGTGGTACCGGACACACATGGAATGACTGTAGTTCTGCCATCAAGAAGTGTTTGAACTGTAATGGATTGCAGTGGTACCGGACACACATGGAATGACTGTAGTTCTGCCATCAAGAAGTGTTTGAACTGTAATGGATTGCAGTGGTACCGGACACACATGGAATGACTGTAGTTCTGCCATCAAGAAGTGTTTGAACTGTAATGGATTGCAGTGGTACCGGACACACATGGAATGACTGTAGTTCTGCCATCAAGAATTGTTTGAACTGTAATGGTTTGCAGTGGTACCGGACACATGGAATGACTGTAGTTCTGCCATCAAGAAGTGTTTGAACTGTAATGGATTGCAGTGGTACCGGACACACATGGAATGACTGTAGTTCTGCCATCAAGAAGTGTTTGAACTGTAATGGATTGCAGTGGTACCGGACACACATGGAATGACTGTAGTTCTGCCATCAAGAAGTGTTTGAACTGTAATGGATTGCAGTGGTACCGGACACACATGGAATGACTGTAGTTCTGCCATCAAGAAGTGTTTGAACTGTAATGGATTGCAGTGGTACCGGACACACATGGAATGACTGTAGTTCTGCCATCAAGAAGTGTTTGAACTGTAATGGATTGCAGTGGTACCGGACACACATGGAATGACTGTAGTTCTGCCATCAAGAAGTGTTTGAACTGTAATGGATTGCAGTGGTACCGGACACACATGGAATGACTGTAGTTCTGCCATCAAGAAGTGTTTGAACTGTAATGGATTGCAGTGGTACCGGACACACATGGAATGACTGTAGTTCTGCCATCAAGAAGTGTTTGAACTGTAATGGATTGCAGTGGTACCGGACACACATGGAATGACTGTAGTTCTGCCATCAAGAAGTGTTTGAACTGTAATGGATTGCAGTGGTACCGGACACACATGGAATGACTGTAGTTCTGCCATCAAGAAGTGTTTGAACTGTAATGGATTGCAGTGGTACCGGACACACATGGAATGACTGTAGTTCTGCCATCAAGAAGTGTTTGAACTGTAATGGATTGCAGTGGTACCGGACACACATGGAATGACTGTAGTTCTGCCATCAAGAAGTGTTTGAACTGTAATGGATTGCAGTGGTACCGGACACACATGGAATGACTGTAGTTCTGCCATCAAGAAGTGTTTGAACTGTAATGGATTGCAGTGGTACCGGACACACATGGAATGACTGTAGTTCTGCCATCAAGAAGTGTTTGAACTGTAATGGATTGCAGTGGTACCGGACACACATGGAATGACTGTAGTTCTGCCATCAAGAAGTGTTTGAACTGTAATGGATTGCAGTGGTACCGGACACACATGGAATGACTGTAGTTCTGCCATCAAGAATTGTTTGAACTGTAATGGTTTGCAGTGGTACCGGACACATGGAATGACTGTAGTTCTGCCATCAAGAAGTGTTTGAACTGTAATGGATTGCAGTGGTACCGGACACACATGGGATGACTGTAGTTCTGCCATCAAGAAGTGTTTGAACTGTAATGGATTGCAGTGGTACCGGACACACATGGAATGACTGTAGTTCTGCCATCAAGAAGTGTTTGAACTGTAATGGATTGCAGTGGTACCGGACACACATGGAATGACTGTAGTTCTGCCATCAAGAAGTGTTTGAACTGTAATGGATTGCAGTGGTACCGGACACACATGGAATGACTGTAGTTCTGCCATCAAGAAGTGTTTGAACTCTAATGGATTGCAGTGGTACCGGACACACATGGAATGACTGTAGTTCTGCCATCAAGAAGTGTTTGAACTGTAATGGATTGCAGTGGTACCGGACACACATGGAATGACTGTAGTTCTGCCATCAAGAAGTGTTTGAACTGTAATGGATTGCAGTGGTACCGGACACACATGGAATGACTGTAGTTCTGCCATCAAGAAGTTTGAACTGTAATGGATTGCAGTGGTACCGGACACACATGGAATGACTGTAGTTCTGCCATCAAGAAGTGTTTGAACTGTAATGGATTGCAGTGGTACCGGACACACATGGAATGACTGTAGTTCTGCCATCAAGAAGTGTTTGAACTGTAATGGATTGCAGTGGTACCGGACACACATGGAATGACTGTAGTTCTGCCATCAAGAAGTGTTTGAACTGTAATGGATTGCAGTGGTACCGGACACACATGGAATGACTGTAGTTCTGCCATCAAGAAGTGTTTGAACTGTAATGGATTGCAGTGGTACCGGACACACATGGAATGACTGTAGTTCTGCCATCAAGAAGTGTTTGAACTGTAATGGATTGCAGTGGTACCGGACACACATGGAATGACTGTAGTTCTGCCATCAAGAAGTGTTTGAACTGTAATGGATTGCAGTGGTACCGGACACACATGGAATGACTGTAGTTCTGCCATCAAGAAGTGTTTGAACTGTAATGGATTGCAGTGGTACCGGACACACATGGAATGACTGTAGTTCTGCCATCAAGAAGTGTTTGAACTGTAATGGATTGCAGTGGTACCGGACACACATGGAATGACTGTAGTTCTGCCATCAAGAAGTGTTTGAACTGTAATGGATTGCAGTGGTACCGGACACACATGGAATGACTGTAGTTCTGCCATCAAGAAGTGTTTGAACTGTAATGGATTGCAGTGGTACCGGACACACATGGAATGACTGTAGTTCTGCCATCAAGAAGTGTTTGAACTCTAATGGATGACTGTAGTTCTGCCATCAAGAAGTGTTTGAACTGTAATGGATTGCAGTGGTACCGGACACACATGGAATGACTGTAGTTCTGCCATCAAGAAGTGTTTGAACTGTAATGGATTGCAGTGGTACCGGACACACATGGAATGACTGTAGTTCTGCCATCAAGAAGTGTTTGAACTGTAATGGATTGCAGTGGTACCGGACACACATGGAATGACTGTAGTTCTGCCATCAAGAAGTGTTTGAACTGTAATGGATTGCAGTGGTACCGGACACACATGGAATGACTGTAGTTCTGCCATCAAGAAGTGTTTGAACTGTAATGGATTGCAGTGGTACCGGACACACATGGAATGACTGTAGTTCTGCCATCAAGAAGTGTTTGAACTGTAATGGATTGCAGTGGTACCGGACACACATGGAATGACTGTAGTTCTGCCATCAAGAAGTGTTTGAACTGTAATGGATTGCAGTGGTACCGGACACACATGGAATGACTGTAGTTCTGCCATCAAGAAGTGTTTGAACTGTAATGGATTGCAGTGGTACCGGACACACATGGAATGACTGTAGTTCTGCCATCAAGAAGTGTTTGAACTGTAATGGATTGCAGTGGTACCGGACACACATGGAATGACTGTAGTTCTGCCATCAAGAAGTGTTTGAACTGTAATGGATTGCAGTGGTACCGGACACACATGGAATGACTGTAGTTCTGCCATCAAGAAGTGTTTGAACTGTAATGGATTGCAGTGGTACCGGACACACATGGAATGACTGTAGTTCTGCCATCAAGAAGTGTTTGAACTGTAATGGATTGCAGTGGTACCGGACACACATGGAATGACTGTAGTTCTGCCATCAAGAAGTGTTTGAACTGTAATGGATTGCAGTGGTACCGGACACACATGGAATGACTGTAGTTCTGCCATCAAGAAGTGTTTGAACTGTAATGGATTGCAGTGGTACCGGACACACATGGAATGACTGTAGTTCTGCCATCAAGAAGTGTTTGAACTGTAATGGATTGCAGTGGTACCGGACACACATGGAATGACTGTAGTTCTGCCATCAAGAAGTGTTTGAACTGTAATGGATTGCAGTGGTACCGGACACACATGGAATGACTGTAGTTCTGCCATCAAGAAGTGTTTGAACTGTAATGGATTGCAGTGGTACCGGACACACATGGAATGACTGTAGTTCTGCCATCAAGAAGTGTTTGAACTGTAATGGATTGCAGTGGTACCGGACACACATGGAATGACTGTAGTTCTGCCATCAAGAAGTGTTTGAACTGTAATGGATTGCAGTGGTACCGGACACACATGGAATGACTGTAGTTCTGCCATCAAGAAGTGTTTGAACTGTAATGGATTGCAGTGGTACCGGACACACATGGAATGACTGTAGTTCTGCCATCAAGAAGTGTTTGAACTGTAATGGATTGCAGTGGTACCGGACACACATGGAATGACTGTAGTTCTGCCATCAAGAAGTGTTTGAACTGTAATGGATTGCAGTGGTACCGGACACACATGGAATGACTGTAGTTCTGCCATCAAGAAGTGTTTGAACTGTAATGGATTGCAGTGGTACCGGACACACATGGAATGACTGTAGTTCTGCCATCAAGAAGTGTTTGAACTGTAATGGATTGCAGTGGTACCGGACACACATGGAATGACTGTAGTTCTGCCATCAAGAAGTGTTTGAACTGTAATGGATTGCAGTGGTACCGGACACACATGGAATGACTGTAGTTCTGCCATCAAGAAGTGTTTGAACTGTAATGGATTGCAGTGGTACCGGACACACATGGAATGACTGTAGTTCTGCCATCAAGAAGTGTTTGAACTCTAATGGATTGCAGTGGTACCGGACACACATGGAATGACTGTAGTTCTGCCATCAAGAAGTGTTTGAACTGTAATGGATTGCAGTGGTACCGGACACACATGGAATGACTGTAGTTCTGCCATCAAGAAGTGTTTGAACTGTAATGGATTGCAGTGGTACCGGACACACATGGAATGACTGTAGTTCTGCCATCAAGAAGTGTTTGAACTGTAATGGATTGCAGTGGTACCGGACACACATGGAATGACTGTAGTTCTGCCATCAAGAAGTGTTTGAACTGTAATGGATTGCAGTGGTACCGGACACACATGGAATGACTGTAGTTCTGCCATCAAGAAGTGTTTGAACTGTAATGGATTGCAGTGGTACCGGACACACATGGAATGACTGTAGTTCTGCCATCAAGAAGTGTTTGAACTGTAATGGACTGCAGTGGTACCGGACACACATGGAATGACTGTAGTTCTGCCATCAAGAATTGTTTGAACTGTAATGGTTTGCAGTGGTACCGGACACATGGAATGACTGTAGTTCTGCCATCAAGAAGTGTTTGAACTGTAATGGATTGCAGTGGTACCGGACACACATGGAATGACTGTAGTTCTGCCATCAAGAAGTGTTTGAACTGTAATGGATTGCAGTGGTACCGGACACACATGGAATGACTGTAGTTCTGCCATCAAGAAGTGTTTGAACTGTAATGGATTGCAGTGGTACCGGACACACATGGAATGACTGTAGTTCTGCCATCAAGAAGTGTTTGAACTGTAATGGATTGCAGTGGTACCGGACACACATGGAATGACTGTAGTTCTGCCATCAAGAAGTGTTTGAACTGTAATGGATTGCAGTGGTACCGGACACACATGGAATGACTGTAGTTCTGCCATCAAGAAGTGTTTGAACTGTAATGGATTGCAGTGGTACCGGACACACATGGAATGACTGTAGTTCTGCCATCAAGAAGTGTTTGAACTGTAATGGATTGCAGTGGTACCGGACACACATGGAATGACTGTAGTTCTGCCATCAAGAAGTGTTTGAACTGTAATGGATTGCAGTGGTACCGGACACACATGGAATGACTGTAGTTCTGCCATCAAGAAGTGTTTGAACTGTAATGGATTGCAGTGGTACCGGACACACATGGAATGACTGTAGTTCTGCCATCAAGAAGTGTTTGAACTGTAATGGATTGCAGTGGTACCGGACACACATGGAATGACTGTAGTTCTGCCATCAAGAAGTGTTTGAACTGTAATGGATTGCAGTGGTACCGGACACACATGGAATGACTGTAGTTCTGCCATCAAGAAGTGTTTGAACTGTAATGGATTGCAGTGGTACCGGACACACATGGAATGACTGTAGTTCTGCCATCAAGAAGTGTTTGAACTGTAATGGATTGCAGTGGTACCGGACACACATGGAATGACTGTAGTTCTGCCATCAAGAAGTGTTTGAACTGTAATGGATTGCAGTGGTACCGGACACACATGGAATGACTGTAGTTCTGCCATCAAGAAGTGTTTGAACTGTAATGGATTGCAGTGGTACCGGACACACATGGAATGACTGTAGTTCTGCCATCAAGAAGTGTTTGAACTGTAATGGATTGCAGTGGTACCGGACACACATGGAATGACTGTAGTTCTGCCATCAAGAAGTGTTTGAACTGTAATGGATTGCAGTGGTACCGGACACACATGGAATGACTGTAGTTCTGCCATCAAGAAGTGTTTGAACTGTAATGGATTGCAGTGGTACCGGACACACATGGAATGACTGTAGTTCTGCCATCAAGAAGTGTTTGAACTGTAATGGATTGCAGTGGTACCGGACACACATGGAATGACTGTAGTTCTGCCATCAAGAAGTGTTTGAACTGTAATGGATTGCAGTGGTACCGGACACACATGGAATGACTGTAGTTCTGCCATCAAGAAGTGTTTGAACTGTAATGGATTGCAGTGGTACCGGACACACATGGAATGACTGTAGTTCTGCCATCAAGAAGTGTTTGAACTGTAATGGATTGCAGTGGTACCGGACACACATGGAATGACTGTAGTTCTGCCATCAAGAAGTGTTTGAACTGTAATGGATTGCAGTGGTACCGGACACACATGGAATGACTGTAGTTCTGCCATCAAGAAGTGTTTGAACTGTAATGGATTGCAGTGGTACCGGACACACATGGAATGACTGTAGTTCTGCCATCAAGAAGTGTTTGAACTGTAATGGATTGCAGTGGTACCGGACACACATGGAATGACTGTAGTTCTGCCATCAAGAAGTGTTTGAACTGTAATGGATTGCAGTGGTACCGGACACACATGGAATGACTGTAGTTCTGCCATCAAGAAGTGTTTGAACTGTAATGGATTGCAGTGGTACCGGACACACATGGAATGACTGTAGTTCTGCCATCAAGAAGTGTTTGAACTGTAATGGATTGCAGTGGTACCGGACACACATGGAATGACTGTAGTTCTGCCATCAAGAAGTGTTTGAACTGTAATGGATTGCAGTGGTACCGGACACACATGGAATGACTGTAGTTCTGCCATCAAGAAGTGTTTGAACTGTAATGGATTGCAGTGGTACCGGACACACATGGAATGACTGTAGTTCTGCCATCAAGAAGTGTTTGAACTGTAATGGATTGCAGTGGTACCGGACACACATGGAATGACTGTAGTTCTGCCATCAAGAAGTGTTTGAACTGTAATGGATTGCAGTGGTACCGGACACACATGGAATGACTGTAGTTCTGCCATCAAGAAGTGTTTGAACTGTAATGGATTGCAGTGGTACCGGACACACATGGAATGACTGTAGTTCTGCCATCAAGAAGTGTTTGAACTGTAATGGATTGCAGTGGTACCGGACACACATGGAATGACTGTAGTTCTGCCATCAAGAAGTGTTTGAACTGTAATGGATTGCAGTGGTACCGGACACACATGGAATGACTGTAGTTCTGCCATCAAGAAGTGTTTGAACTGTAATGGATTGCAGTGGTACCGGACACACATGGAATGACTGTAGTTCTGCCATCAAGAAGTGTTTGAACTGTAATGGATTGCAGTGGTACCGGACACACATGGAATGACTGTAGTTCTGCCATCAAGAAGTGTTTGAACTGTAATGGATTGCAGTGGTACCGGACACACATGGAATGACTGTAGTTCTGCCATCAAGAAGTGTTTGAACTGTAATGGATTGCAGTGGTACCGGACACACATGGAATGACTGTAGTTCTGCCATCAAGAAGTGTTTGAACTGTAATGGATTGCAGTGGTACCGGACACACATGGAATGACTGTAGTTCTGCCATCAAGAAGTGTTTGAACTGTAATGGATTGCAGTGGTACCGGACACACATGGAATGACTGTAGTTCTGCCATCAAGAAGTGTTTGAACTGTAATGGATTGCAGTGGTACCGGACACACATGGAATGACTGTAGTTCTGCCATCAAGAAGTGTTTGAACTGTAATGGATTGCAGTGGTACCGGACACACATGGAATGACTGTAGTTCTGCCATCAAGAAGTGTTTGAACTGTAATGGATTGCAGTGGTACCGGACACACATGGAATGACTGTAGTTCTGCCATCAAGAAGTGTTTGAACTGTAATGGATTGCAGTGGTACCGGACACACATGGAATGACTGTAGTTCTGCCATCAAGAAGTGTTTGAACTGTAATGGATTGCAGTGGTACCGGACACACATGGAATGACTGTAGTTCTGCCATCAAGAAGTGTTTGAACTGTAATGGATTGCAGTGGTACCGGACACACATGGAATGACTGTAGTTCTGCCATCAAGAAGTGTTTGAACTGTAATGGATTGCAGTGGTACCGGACACACATGGAATGACTGTAGTTCTGCCATCAAGAAGTGTTTGAACTGTAATGGATTGCAGTGGTACCGGACACACATGGAATGACTGTAGTTCTGCCATCAAGAAGTGTTTGAACTGTAATGGATTGCAGTGGTACCGGACACACATGGAATGACTGTAGTTCTGCCATCAAGAAGTGTTTGAACTGTAATGGATTGCAGTGGTACCGGACACACATGGAATGACTGTAGTTCTGCCATCAAGAAGTGTTTGAACTGTAATGGATTGCAGTGGTACCGGACACACATGGAATGACTGTAGTTCTGCCATCAAGAAGTGTTTGAACTGTAATGGATTGCAGTGGTACCGGACACACATGGAATGACTGTAGTTCTGCCATCAAGAAGTGTTTGAACTGTAATGGATTGCAGTGGTACCGGACACACATGGAATGACTGTAGTTCTGCCATCAAGAAGTGTTTGAACTGTAATGGATTGCAGTGGTACCGGACACACATGGAATGACTGTAGTTCTGCCATCAAGAAGTGTTTGAACTGTAATGGATTGCAGTGGTACCGGACACACATGGAATGACTGTAGTTCTGCCATCAAGAAGTGTTTGAACTGTAATGGATTGCAGTGGTACCGGACACACATGGAATGACTGTAGTTCTGCCATCAAGAAGTGTTTGAACTGTAATGGATTGCAGTGGTACCGGACACACATGGAATGACTGTAGTTCTGCCATCAAGAAGTGTTTGAACTGTAATGGATTGCAGTGGTACCGGACACACATGGAATGACTGTAGTTCTGCCATCAAGAAGTGTTTGAACTGTAATGGATTGCAGTGGTACCGGACACACATGGAATGACTGTAGTTCTGCCATCAAGAAGTGTTTGAACTGTAATGGATTGCAGTGGTACCGGACACACATGGAATGACTGTAGTTCTGCCATCAAGAAGTGTTTGAACTGTAATGGATTGCAGTGGTACCGGACACACATGGAATGACTGTAGTTCTGCCATCAAGAAGTGTTTGAACTGTAATGGATTGCAGTGGTACCGGACACACATGGAATGACTGTAGTTCTGCCATCAAGAAGTGTTTGAACTGTAATGGATTGCAGTGGTACCGGACACACATGGAATGACTGTAGTTCTGCCATCAAGAAGTGTTTGAACTGTAATGGATTGCAGTGGTACCGGACACACATGGAATGACTGTAGTTCTGCCATCAAGAAGTGTTTGAACTGTAATGGATTGCAGTGGTACCGGACACACATGGAATGACTGTAGTTCTGCCATCAAGAAGTGTTTGAACTGTAATGGATTGCAGTGGTACCGGACACACATGGAATGACTGTAGTTCTGCCATCAAGAAGTGTTTGAACTGTAATGGATTGCAGTGGTACCGGACACACATGGAATGACTGTAGTTCTGCCATCAAGAAGTGTTTGAACTGTAATGGATTGCAGTGGTACCGGACACACATGGAATGACTGTAGTTCTGCCATCAAGAAGTGTTTGAACTGTAATGGATTGCAGTGGTACCGGACACACATGGAATGACTGTAGTTCTGCCATCAAGAAGTGTTTGAACTGTAATGGATTGCAGTGGTACCGGACACACATGGAATGACTGTAGTTCTGCCATCAAGAAGTGTTTGAACTGTAATGGATTGCAGTGGTACCGGACACACATGGAATGACTGTAGTTCTGCCATCAAGAAGTGTTTGAACTGTAATGGATTGCAGTGGTACCGGACACACATGGAATGACTGTAGTTCTGCCATCAAGAAGTGTTTGAACTGTAATGGATTGCAGTGGTACCGGACACACATGGAATGACTGTAGTTCTGCCATCAAGAAGTGTTTGAACTGTAATGGATTGCAGTGGTACCGGACACACATGGAATGACTGTAGTTCTGCCATCAAGAAGTGTTTGAACTGTAATGGATTGCAGTGGTACCGGACACACATGGAATGACTGTAGTTCTGCCATCAAGAAGTGTTTGAACTGTAATGGATTGCAGTGGTACCGGACACACATGGAATGACTGTAGTTCTGCCATCAAGAAGTGTTTGAACTGTAATGGATTGCAGTGGTACCGGACACACATGGAATGACTGTAGTTCTGCCATCAAGAAGTGTTTGAACTGTAATGGATTGCAGTGGTACCGGACACACATGGAATGACTGTAGTTCTGCCATCAAGAAGTGTTTGAACTGTAATGGATTGCAGTGGTACCGGACACACATGGAATGACTGTAGTTCTGCCATCAAGAAGTGTTTGAACTGTAATGGATTGCAGTGGTACCGGACACACATGGAATGACTGTAGTTCTGCCATCAAGAAGTGTTTGAACTGTAATGGATTGCAGTGGTACCGGACACACATGGAATGACTGTAGTTCTGCCATCAAGAAGTGTTTGAACTGTAATGGATTGCAGTGGTACCGGACACACATGGAATGACTGTAGTTCTGCCATCAAGAAGTGTTTGAACTGTAATGGATTGCAGTGGTACCGGACACACATGGAATGACTGTAGTTCTGCCATCAAGAAGTGTTTGAACTGTAATGGATTGCAGTGGTACCGGACACACATGGAATGACTGTAGTTCTGCCATCAAGAAGTGTTTGAACTGTAATGGATTGCAGTGGTACCGGACACACATGGAATGACTGTAGTTCTGCCATCAAGAAGTGTTTGAACTGTAATGGATTGCAGTGGTACCGGACACACATGGAATGACTGTAGTTCTGCCATCAAGAAGTGTTTGAACTGTAATGGATTGCAGTGGTACCGGACACACATGGAATGACTGTAGTTCTGCCATCAAGAAGTGTTTGAACTGTAATGGATTGCAGTGGTACCGGACACACATGGAATGACTGTAGTTCTGCCATCAAGAAGTGTTTGAACTGTAATGGATTGCAGTGGTACCGGACACACATGGAATGACTGTAGTTCTGCCATCAAGAAGTGTTTGAACTGTAATGGATTGCAGTGGTACCGGACACACATGGAATGACTGTAGTTCTGCCATCAAGAAGTGTTTGAACTGTAATGGATTGCAGTGGTACCGGACACACATGGAATGACTGTAGTTCTGCCATCAAGAAGTGTTTGAACTGTAATGGATTGCAGTGGTACCGGACACACATGGAATGACTGTAGTTCTGCCATCAAGAAGTGTTTGAACTGTAATGGATTGCAGTGGTACCGGACACACATGGAATGACTGTAGTTCTGCCATCAAGAAGTGTTTGAACTGTAATGGATTGCAGTGGTACCGGACACACATGGAATGACTGTAGTTCTGCCATCAAGAAGTGTTTGAACTGTAATGGATTGCAGTGGTACCGGACACACATGGAATGACTGTAGTTCTGCCATCAAGAAGTGTTTGAACTGTAATGGATTGCAGTGGTACCGGACACACATGGAATGACTGTAGTTCTGCCATCAAGAAGTGTTTGAACTGTAATGGATTGCAGTGGTACCGGACACACATGGAATGACTGTAGTTCTGCCATCAAGAAGTGTTTGAACTGTAATGGATTGCAGTGGTACCGGACACACATGGAATGACTGTAGTTCTGCCATCAAGAAGTGTTTGAACTGTAATGGATTGCAGTGGTACCGGACACACATGGAATGACTGTAGTTCTGCCATCAAGAAGTGTTTGAACTGTAATGGATTGCAGTGGTACCGGACACACATGGAATGACTGTAGTTCTGCCATCAAGAAGTGTTTGAACTGTAATGGATTGCAGTGGTACCGGACACACATGGAATGACTGTAGTTCTGCCATCAAGAAGTGTTTGAACTGTAATGGATTGCAGTGGTACCGGACACACATGGAATGACTGTAGTTCTGCCATCAAGAAGTGTTTGAACTGTAATGGATTGCAGTGGTACCGGACACACATGGAATGACTGTAGTTCTGCCATCAAGAAGTGTTTGAACTGTAATGGATTGCAGTGGTACCGGACACACATGGAATGACTGTAGTTCTGCCATCAAGAAGTGTTTGAACTGTAATGGATTGCAGTGGTACCGGACACACATGGAATGACTGTAGTTCTGCCATCAAGAAGTGTTTGAACTGTAATGGATTGCAGTGGTACCGGACACACATGGAATGACTGTAGTTCTGCCATCAAGAAGTGTTTGAACTGTAATGGATTGCAGTGGTACCGGACACACATGGAATGACTGTAGTTCTGCCATCAAGAAGTGTTTGAACTGTAATGGATTGCAGTGGTACCGGACACACATGGAATGACTGTAGTTCTGCCATCAAGAAGTGTTTGAACTGTAATGGATTGCAGTGGTACCGGACACACATGGAATGACTGTAGTTCTGCCATCAAGAAGTGTTTGAACTGTAATGGATTGCAGTGGTACCGGACACACATGGAATGACTGTAGTTCTGCCATCAAGAAGTGTTTGAACTGTAATGGATTGCAGTGGTACCGGACACACATGGAATGACTGTAGTTCTGCCATCAAGAAGTGTTTGAACTGTAATGGATTGCAGTGGTACCGGACACACATGGAATGACTGTAGTTCTGCCATCAAGAAGTGTTTGAACTGTAATGGATTGCAGTGGTACCGGACACACATGGAATGACTGTAGTTCTGCCATCAAGAAGTGTTTGAACTGTAATGGATTGCAGTGGTACCGGACACACATGGAATGACTGTAGTTCTGCCATCAAGAAGTGTTTGAACTGTAATGGATTGCAGTGGTACCGGACACACATGGAATGACTGTAGTTCTGCCATCAAGAAGTGTTTGAACTGTAATGGATTGCAGTGGTACCGGACACACATGGAATGACTGTAGTTCTGCCATCAAGAAGTGTTTGAACTGTAATGGATTGCAGTGGTACCGGACACACATGGAATGACTGTAGTTCTGCCATCAAGAAGTGTTTGAACTGTAATGGATTGCAGTGGTACCGGACACACATGGAATGACTGTAGTTCTGCCATCAAGAAGTGTTTGAACTGTAATGGATTGCAGTGGTACCGGACACACATGGAATGACTGTAGTTCTGCCATCAAGAAGTGTTTGAACTGTAATGGATTGCAGTGGTACCGGACACACATGGAATGACTGTAGTTCTGCCATCAAGAAGTGTTTGAACTGTAATGGATTGCAGTGGTACCGGACACACATGGAATGACTGTAGTTCTGCCATCAAGAAGTGTTTGAACTGTAATGGATTGCAGTGGTACCGGACACACATGGAATGACTGTAGTTCTGCCATCAAGAAGTGTTTGAACTGTAATGGATTGCAGTGGTACCGGACACACATGGAATGACTGTAGTTCTGCCATCAAGAAGTGTTTGAACTGTAATGGATTGCAGTGGTACCGGACACACATGGAATGACTGTAGTTCTGCCATCAAGAAGTGTTTGAACTGTAATGGATTGCAGTGGTACCGGACACACATGGAATGACTGTAGTTCTGCCATCAAGAAGTGTTTGAACTGTAATGGATTGCAGTGGTACCGGACACACATGGAATGACTGTAGTTCTGCCATCAAGAAGTGTTTGAACTGTAATGGATTGCAGTGGTACCGGACACACATGGAATGACTGTAGTTCTGCCATCAAGAAGTGTTTGAACTGTAATGGATTGCAGTGGTACCGGACACACATGGAATGACTGTAGTTCTGCCATCAAGAAGTGTTTGAACTGTAATGGATTGCAGTGGTACCGGACACACATGGAATGACTGTAGTTCTGCCATCAAGAAGTGTTTGAACTGTAATGGATTGCAGTGGTACCGGACACACATGGAATGACTGTAGTTCTGCCATCAAGAAGTGTTTGAACTGTAATGGATTGCAGTGGTACCGGACACACATGGAATGACTGTAGTTCTGCCATCAAGAAGTGTTTGAACTGTAATGGATTGCAGTGGTACCGGACACACATGGAATGACTGTAGTTCTGCCATCAAGAAGTGTTTGAACTGTAATGGATTGCAGTGGTACCGGACACACATGGAATGACTGTAGTTCTGCCATCAAGAAGTGTTTGAACTGTAATGGATTGCAGTGGTACCGGACACACATGGAATGACTGTAGTTCTGCCATCAAGAAGTGTTTGAACTGTAATGGATTGCAGTGGTACCGGACACACATGGAATGACTGTAGTTCTGCCATCAAGAAGTGTTTGAACTGTAATGGATTGCAGTGGTACCGGACACACATGGAATGACTGTAGTTCTGCCATCAAGAAGTGTTTGAACTGTAATGGATTGCAGTGGTACCGGACACACATGGAATGACTGTAGTTCTTCCATCAAGAAGTGTTTGAACTGTAATGGATTGCAGTGGTACCGGACACACATGGAATGACTGTAGTTCTGCCATCAAGAAGTGTTTGAACTGTAATGGATTGCAGTGGTACCGGACACACATGGAATGACTGTAGTTCTGCCATCAAGAAGTGTTTGAACTGTAATGGATTGCAGTGGTACCGGACACACATGGAATGACTGTAGTTCTGCCATCAAGAAGTGTTTGAACTGTAATGGATTGCAGTGGTACCGGACACACATGGAATGACTGTAGTTCTGCCATCAAGAAGTGTTTGAACTGTAATGGATTGCAGTGGTACCGGACACACATGGAATGACTGTAGTTCTGCCATCAAAAAGTGTTTGAACTGTAATGGATTGCAGTGGTACCGGACACACATGGAATGACTGTAGTTCTGCCATCAAGAAGTGTTTGAACTGTAATGGATTGCAGTGGTACCGGACACACATGGAATGACTGTAGTTCTGCCATCAAGAAGTGTTTGAACTGTAATGGATTGCAGTGGTACCGGACACATGGAATGACTGTAGTTCTGCCATCAAGAAGTGTTTGAACTGTAATGGATTGCAGTGGTACCGGACACTAATGGAATGACTGTAGTTCTGCCATCAAGAAGTGTTTGAACTGTAATGGATTGCAGTGGTACCGGACACACATGGAATGACTGTAGTTCTGCTATCAAGAAGTGTTTGAACTGTAATGGATTGCAGTGGTACCGGACACACATGGAATGACTGTAGTTCTGCCATCAAGAAGTGTTTGAACTGTAATGGATTGCAGTGGTACCGGACACACATGGAATGACTGTAGTTCTGCCATCAAGAAGTGTTTGAACTGTAATGGATTGCAGTGGTACCGGACACACATGGAATGACTGTAGTTCTGCCATCAAGAAGTGTTTGAACTGTAATGGATTGCAGTGGTACCGGACACACATGGAATGACTGTAGTTCTGCCATCAAGAAGTGTTTGAACTGTAATGGATTGCAGTGGTACCGGACACACATGGAATGACTGTAGTTCTGCCATCAAGAAGTGTTTGAACTGTAATGGATTGCAGTGGTACCGGACACACATGGAATGACTGTAGTTCTGCCATCAAGAAGTGTTTGAACTGTAATGGATTGCAGTGGTACCGGACACACATGGAATGACTGTAGTTCTGCCATCAAGAAGTGTTTGAACTGTAATGGATTGCAGTGGTACCGGACACACATGGAATGACTGTAGTTCTGCCATCAAGAAGTGTTTGAACTGTAATGGATTGCAGTGGTACCGGACACACATGGAATGACTGTAGTTCTGCCATCAAGAAGTGTTTGAACTGTAATGGATTGCAGTGGTACCGGACACACATGGAATGACTGTAGTTCTGCCATCAAGAAGTGTTTGAACTGTAATGGATTGCAGTGGTACCGGACACACATGGAATGACTGTAGTTCTGCCATCAAGAAGTGTTTGAACTGTAATGGATTGCAGTGGTACCGGACACACATGGAATGACTGTAGTTCTGCCATCAAGAAGTGTTTGAACTGTAATGGATTGCAGTGGTACCGGACACACATGGAATGACTGTAGTTCTGCCATCAAGAAGTGTTTGAACTGTAATGGATTGCAGTGGTACCGGACACACATGGAATGACTGTAGTTCTGCCATCAAGAAGTGTTTGAACTGTAATGGATTGCAGTGGTACCGGACACACATGGAATGACTGTAGTTCTGCCATCAAGAAGTGTTTGAACTGTAATGGATTGCAGTGGTACCGGACACACATGGAATGACTGTAGTTCTGCCATCAAGAAGTGTTTGAACTGTAATGGATTGCAGTGGTACCGGACACACATGGAATGACTGTAGTTCTGCCATCAAGAAGTGTTTGAACTGTAATGGATTGCAGTGGTACCGGACACACATGGAATGACTGTAGTTCTGCCATCAAGAAGTGTTTGATCTGTAATGGATTGCAGTGGTACCGGACACACATGGAATGACTGTAGTTCTGCCATCAAGAAGTGTTTGAACTGAAATGGATTGCAGTGGTACCGGACACACATGGAATGACTGTAGTTCTGCCATCAAGAAGTGTTTGAACTGTAATGGATTGCAGTGGTACCGGACACACATGGAATGACTGTAGTTCTGCCATCAAGAAGTGTTTGAACTGTAATGGATTGCAGTGGTACCGGACACACATGGAATGACTGTAGTTCTGCCATCAAGAAGTGTTTGAACTGTAATGGATTGCAGTGGTACCGGACACATGGAATGACTGTAGTTCTGCCATCAAGAAGTGTTTGAACTGTAATGGATTGCAGTGGTACCGGACACACATGGAATGACTGTAGTTCTGCCATCAAGAAGTGTTTGAACTGTAATGGATTGCAGTGGTACCGGACACACATGGAATGACTGTAGTTCTGCCATCAAGAAGTGTTTGAACTGTAATGGATTGCAGTGGTACCGGACACACATGGAATGACTGTAGTTCTGCCATCAAGAAGTGTTTGAACTGTAATGGATTGCAGTGGTACCGGACACACATGGAATGACTGTAGTTCTGCCATCAAGAAGTGTTTGAACTGTAATGGATTGCAGTGGTACCGGACACACATGGAATGACTGTAGTTCTGCCATCAAGAAGTGTTTGAACTGTAATGGATTGCAGTGGTACCGGACACACATGGAATGACTGTAGTTCTGCCATCAAGAAGTGTTTGAACTGTAATGGATTGCAGTGGTACCGGACACACATGGAATGACTGTAGTTCTGCCATCAAGAAGTGTTTGAACTGTAATGGATTGCAGTGGTACCGGACACACATGGAATGACTGTAGTTCTGCCATCAAGAAGTGTTTGAACTGTAATGGATTGCAGTGGTACCGGACACACATGGAATGACTGTAGTTCTGCCATCAAGAAGTGTTTGAACTGTAATGGATTGCAGTGGTACCGGACACACATGGAATGACTGTAGTTCTGCCATCAAGAAGTGTTTGAACTGTAATGGATTGCAGTGGTACCGGACACACATGGAATGACTGTAGTTCTGCCATCAAGAAGTGTTTGAACTGTAATGGATTGCAGTGGTACCGGACACACATGGAATGACTGTAGTTCTGCCATCAAGAAGTGTTTGAACTGTAATGGATTGCAGTGGTACCGGACACACATGGAATGACTGTAGTTCTGCCATCAAGAAGTGTTTGAACTGTAATGGATTGCAGTGGTACCGGACACACATGGAATGACTGTAGTTCTGCCATCAAGAAGTGTTTGAACTGTAATGGATTGCAGTGGTACCGGACACACATGGAATGACTGTAGTTCTGCCATCAAGAAGTGTTTGAACTGTAATGGATTGCAGTGGTACCGGACACACATGGAATGACTGTAGTTCTGCCATCAAGAAGTGTTTGAACTGTAATGGATCTCATAAAACAACAGCCATGTCATGCCCAGTCAGGAAGGAGGCCATAAAGAACAAGAGAGAGAAGCAAACCTTAACTAGAGCTAACCCCAACATTACTTACAGCCAAGCAACAACCAAAGGCTGGGCACAGGCCAAGAGCTCTAAATTAAGGAGAGATTTTCACTTACCCCCTTCTGTACCGACGACGTCCTTTTCATTCTATTCTGGCAACTATTAGACGATTTTATTAAGTTTAAAAAGGGTAACAAGCAATTAACCCCTTCTGTACCGACGACGTCCTTTTCATTCTATTCTGGCAACTATTAGACGATTTTATTAAGTTTAAAAAGGGTAACAAGCAATTAACCCCTTCTGTACCGACGACGTCCTTTTCATTCTATTCTGGCAACTATTAGACGATTTTATTAAGTTTAAAAAGGGTAACAAGCAATTAACCCCTTCTGTACCGACGACGTCCTTTTCATTCTATTCTGGCAACTATTAGACGATTTTATTAAGTTTAAAAAGGGTAACAAGCAATTAACCCCTTCTGTACCGGCGACGTCCTTTTCATTCTATTCTGGCAACTATTAGACAATTTTATTAAGTTTAAAAAGGGTAACCAGCAATTAAGAAGCTTCGATCTATCTCACTTAACCCTTTGTACTACCACCGATCCTTCTTAACTGCATACAATCGTCTAAATATACAGTACCGGTAGCTAGAATATAACTAAAAAGACATCTCGGTAAAGAAAGAGTTAAGCGTTATATTTTTCCTGGATCCCCTTCTCCCTCATAATTAGCCCTCCCGGTCGAAGGCCGGTTCCTTCTAAAATTACAGGCTCGCTACGCTCGCCAGGAAAAAATCAACACCTAAATGGCACGCAAGGTCTTAATATGTACAAAGAAATGGGGCTAAAGGTCTCAAATCCCTCCCGGTCGTCATCATGCGACTGTGTCAAGAGCATTGCAACGTCCCAAAGCTGCTCGTCGGTGCAGCTTTTTCTTTAGCAATATAAGGGGACTTCACTCTAACATCAATTCTGTACACCAATTTCTTCAAGCAGAATCCCCTACTATCCTTTTTTTGACAGAGACTCGAGTAACATCCACATCTGACACGTCTAGATTTAATTTTCCAGGTTATCAACTGCTCCAAAATTTCAGACCTAAAGGAGGTGTATGTTGCTTCGCAAAATCTGAAATTGCCCTGGAGGAGGTTACTAGTTTCAATTGTCCCTATTTTGATTATTCTATATACAAATTAATTTCTGCTGGTAAATTTAAATACATATGTTGCATCTACCGTTCCCCAAATACTCCTCCAGAGCAAAGTCTTTTTGATTCTCTGTCCTCACAACTCAGTGTCCTCAACTTAAATGCTTCTTCTGAAATCACTGTGTTGGGTGATTTTAATGTCCATAATGTTGAATGGCTCACTCATTCAGCCAGGACTGATGATGCTGGTCTTGAATGTGAGCTATTTGCAGACTCATTTAATCTCACTCAACTAGTCAACCAACCCACCCGTGTACCAGATAATCCTAATCATAATTCCCACCTACTGGACTTATTTTTAACAACCAATTCAGAAAATTATGATGTTACAGTGAGGTCCCCGCTTGGATCTTCTGATCACTGTCTGATACAGGCCACCTGTCTATCACCTACCACACCTTCCCACTCTGAACCTGTTTTGGTGACTAAATGGCATTACGATAGGGCAGACTGGGAGGGTCTTCAAGGTTTCTTTATTGATATTCCCTGGACCTCTTTCTTTTCTAATGATGCACACTCCACCTTGAGCCAAATACAAGATTTTGTAAAAATTGGAATGGAAACTTTTATTCCTCATCAAAAGTACAGTAAAAGATCTAATTCACCTAAATGGTTTGACCATAATTGTGCTAGAGTAACTGAACAAAACGCAATAGCCTACAATGCATACACAAGATCAAAAACACATGAAGCCTTTAATTACTTTAGAAACATCAGAAATCATGCCAAAACTGTATTAAACCTAACTAAATCAAACTTTCTCCACAAGCAGGCAAATAAACTTCTAAATAATCCAAATGATAACAAAATATTTTGGTCTACTCTTAACTCATTTAAATCCAACTTCACTACTGCTTCATCCATTCCACCATTAAAATCTCCGACTGGCAATCTTGTAAGTGACCCACGAGGTAAAGCTAACCTTCTTGCGGATATTTTCTCCACCAACTCAACCTTAGATGAAATAAATCAAGATGTCCCTGTACTTAATTTTAATTCGCCTGAAATTCCCTCACTTAAGATCCACACCAGACATGTCAAAACTATTTTGCAGAATCTCTCGGTAGATAAGGCTCCTGGTCCAGATGAAATTCCTCCAATAGTACTTAAGAATTGCTCCTTGGTGCTCGCTCCTGTATTGGCAAAAAATTTCCGTCTGTGTACTCATACCTCATGCTTCCCAGTACCCTGGAAAGAAACAAACATCCATCCAGTTCCTAAAAAAGGTGCCTCTTCAGATCCATCAAACTACAGACCAATAGCTATAACTTCCACTCTTGGTAAAGTCTTTGAAATTATATTAAATAATCACATAATTAAGCATCTTGAGAATAATAAATTAATCAGTGATAGGCAATATGGTTTTAGACGATGTCGATCAACTGCAGACATGCTTTGCCTTCTTACGCATCAAATCAACCAAGCTACAGACCAACATGGTGAAACACATACAATAGCACTGGATATATCAAAGGCATTTGATAGAGTCTGGCATCAATCCTTATTGTCGAAGATGTCACACTACGGCCTTGCATCATTAGTTCCACTAATTTCTTCTTATCTTCATAACAGAAAAATACGTGTAATGATAGATGGCCTTTATTCTCAATTTCACTCAATAAATGCTGGTGTTCCCCAGGGATCAGTTTTGGCCCCAATTCTGTTCCTCATTCATATCAATGATCTCATATCTACCACTCATAATCCAATACATTCCTACGCAGATGACTCAACACTCCACAGTTCCTTCACATTTACCAATTCTTTCACCCAACCCGATCTTATAAATTCAAAAATAAACACTGCAATTTCTCTGAACCAGGACCTTTCTAGAATTAATGGATGGGGACAAAAGAATCTAGTTTCCTTTAATGCACAGAAAACCAAGTACATTCAATTTTCTAACGACAGAATCTCACTGACTCCCATATATTTTTTAATGATGTAAATATTCCCACTTCCCCTAGTATTGACATTCTCGGTGTAACATTAACTACTAACTTGAGCTGGACACATTATGTTAGAAGCATTGCTAAGAATGCCTCTAAAAAACTGGGACTCCTGTACAGAGTTCGAGAATTCTTCACTGACGAGCAGTTGGCCGTGATATATAAAAGTCATGTGCGTTCTCAGATGGATTACTGTTCACCTCTGTGGGGTGGAAGTGGAGTGGTTGCATTGAGGCAGTTGGACAAAATTCAAAATAAAGCTATTAGATTAATCAATAACCCTGCAATCACACAGGACCTTCCTACATTATCCATACGAAGAAACGTTGCATCCCTTGCATTATTCTACAGATATTTTCACAGCAATTGTTCCGAGGAACTTGCTTCAATTGTGCCGCCTCTCCACATCTTTCCCCGTAGAACTAGGGCAGCTGAGAGCGCCCATGAATTTACACTTTCTCCTCCACAATGCAGGACTTCTGCTTATCAGAATTCATTTATCCCCAGAGCTACTACTCTTTGGAATTCACTTCCCTCGAATTGCTTTCCACAAACTTACAATCTACAAATGTTTAAATCCAGTTGTTACAAATATTTTATGTTTATGAATGGAGGATGCCTTTAGGCACATGGACCTTTTTGTTTTATCTGTGTTTTTCCTTCCTCCGTTCATTGTCTCTTAAAAAAAAAAAAAAAAAAAAAAAAAATCGTCAAACTAATGGAACAAGTCTTACAATCTCAAAATGAATATGCTAAACACGACGGAGAAGAGGATCCATAAAAATCAACTACCTTCCCCTTACTAGGACACCAATTTACATATTTTAACATCTTTACATGCCAAACTTGGACAGCAAGGTGTGTTGACTAATCTCTCTCTCTCTCTTCTGCTTTGCTGGCCTTATATTCTACCGTTATCGTATGGCAATGAAACATAACTCAGTAAATCTTAAGGTCGGATCACTTCCTTGAGACCAAGTGCTCTCTCTCTCTCTCTTTTTTTCAGTGTGTGTGTGTCTCTCTCTTTTGTGGTGTGTGTGTGTGTCTCTCTCTCACTCACTCACTTTGTTAATCTCTCTCTCTCTCACACACACACACACTCTCTCTCCCTTGTGCCCTTCACTGCATTAATTCACACCCATCAGGAAGTATTACTGAACGACCCGAGCGATCACTCATGCCTTGTTTGTTTGGGTGGGTGCGCGTGTTGGCAGGAACCAGACCACTTTTTTCCACACACGCCTATTACCATTCTAGTTCTGACAAGACACATTAGGCTAAGGGGAGATGGGTCATTTGTCTTAATCCTCTTCTCCCTCATGTTTAGCCCAATTAGTTTGAAGATTATATGACGATCAGCCCATTAGTTTGGCGATTTTAACACCTTTCGCCCCATTTCGTTGTCAATTTTAAAACCTTTCGTGCCATTTAGGTGTCGATTTTTTACTGGCGAGCGAAAGCGAGCCTGAAATTTCAAGAGGAACCGGCCTTTGGCCGAAACATTTTTCTACCGAAAATGTACACATTTATCTTGAAGGGTGGTCTAGGCGGTGTTTTTCTAAGCTTGATGGTGGTCTAGCGAGGAAACTAAGAAATCAAGGAATACATGAATTTATAGGAAAAAATAAATACAAATAAAAAGGCTCATTTCCCCTTAACACTCTCTGGATACGACCGCGCGTTTTTCCTTTTACTCTGGATATCATTGGACGATTTTATGCAGTTTAGGAAGGATCTCTAATTACCAAAGAGTATAATTACCAAAGAGTACAATAATATTTCAACTAACTCCCCAGCCCCCACAAGCATTCCTAAGCTGAAGAAAATCGACTAATAACAGCCAGAATAAACTGTCAAAATGAGTGATAATCCTCATGGGGTTAACGCATGCAGTATAACAGAGACGTATTTCTTCTGAATATGTAGGTTACCACGAGGCGGTTTCATTCAGCTAAGGAAGACGTGGAAATTAGAGGGTTATTATATGGTGGGTTCACACATTCACGTATATTGCTCCCGACAGCTCCCGTGTGTTGTAAACGAAGGTATATATTGGTAGTTGGCAACCGATTACGTAAAACGTAATGGCATAATACGCAAAACTTTAATGAAATTACGGCCAGTCGGGGGGGGGGGGGGGGGGGGGGGGTACTCTCGCATGGCGCGAGTAGAAACGAGTAGCCCACGTGGGTCGGGAATGTTGTGGGTGCGGCCAAGGCCGCGCGGTTGCTGATTCGAGTCGAATCAGGAACGTGGCTCGCCCTCACGTATGTCAAAAGACGGGGAAACTTACGACCGACCAGGCCACCACGGTCGTCTGACCAGAGCATCCTCGTCGGACGTAGCAGCTACCACGTGAGACAGAGCTGCTCTCGTCAAATCGTCAAATCGTAGAAAGTTCCAGTCGAACGTGGAAGTATACGTTAGTTATGGTGGGTTCACACATTCACGTATATTGCTCCCGTCCGGCGTATCGCCAATTTATGTAAAGACGCGAGTAGTTTCTGCCGTTGAACGCCCGTTCTTCCACGTCTATTGCACTTACCGACAGACGTAGCGTAACGGGGCCAGTGTTACGTCAGACGTAATGGAGTCGTATTGAACTACGTACGTGTTTGCGACGTGCGTAAGCATAGCCCCGTTCGACCTCATGGGCTGCACGATTTGCGGGAACACAGGCCACGCCCATGCCACGCCCCCTCAAGACCGGCGTAGATGAGGCCGCATGTCTTGGGATTTGTTAGGTCGTACCTGGACCGGTTCTGGCCAATCGTAGGCACACCCCGTCTGACCAAACACAGACAAAGACAGTCTTTGTCAACCACGTAGGTCTGGGTTGGAATCTGGGAACTACGAAAGGGCAGGAATGGCCACACCATTCCCATTCCCAGTCCTTCATCGGCACCATGAACAACATCGAGGAATTCATCCTGGAGGAGTAACATCGAGGAATTCATCCTGGAGGAGTAACCCGCTGAGTGCCAGCCAATTTTGACGGTGTGCTTCTGCCAGTGCCATATTTTTTATTTTTTTTTGGCTAAATCTATTAAGTTGGGAGAGAAATGGTAAAAAAAACACCCCTCGCCAGAAATCAGGTCCCCGATGGTCCCGAAAGTAGCTGAAAAGACACTATAGACTACAGAGACTTTTATGGTATCGGAATGTGTGGGAGGGTGGTTTTGGGGTTGGTTGGGGGAAGGTAGAAGGGTAATTGACTTGTGTTACACATATGAAGCCGATTGGTGAGGTAGTTTCGCCACCACGGATTTTCCTTTTTTTCCTTTCCTTCGTACGGATACGCTAGAAGTGAGTGGTGGGAGGAGGTTGGGGGTGTGGTGGGGGGGAAGGCAGAAGGGTAAGAGACGTGTCACACAAATATGGAACCGATTGGTGCAGTCGTTTCGCCGCCACAGATTTTCCTTTTTTTTCCTTTTCTTCGTACGGATACGCTAGAAGTGGGTGGTGGGAGGAGGTTGGGGGTGTGGTGGGGGGAAGGCAGAAGGGTAAGAGACTTGTCACACAAATATGGAACCGATTGGTGCAGTCGTTTCGCCGCCACAGATTTTCCTTTTTTTCCTTCTGACGGGACCGACAGTCAGCGAGTGGGTGGGAGGAGGGATTTGGGATTTTTGTGGTGGGTAGCCTAAAGGGTAAGGTACATGTGGTAAAAATATGAAAGCCATAGGTGCAGTCGTTTCGCTGCTACGATTTGTTTTCGGCAGGGTGCAGAGGGTGGCAGGGTTGGCTTGTTGGTTGCTCCGGTGTGGTGAGGTGTGACTGGAGGGTCCCTCGCTGGTCCCGTTGTCCCCTCGTACAACGATGCCGCGTCTTCCCGCCAACCCGCAGTGCGGCGGTTCTGCCAGATGCGGCCTAACTAACGTATACTTCCACGTTCGACTGGAACTTTCTACGATTTGACGAGAGCAGCTCTCGTCTCACGTGGTCGCTGCTACGTCCGACTAGGATGCTCTGGTCAGACGACCGTGGTGGCCTGGTCGGTCGTAAGTTTCCCCGTCTTTTGACATACGTGAGGGCGAGCCACGTTCCTGATTCGACTCGAATCAGCAACCGCGCGGCCTTGGCCGCACCCACAACATTCCCGACCCACGTGGGCTACTCGTTTCTACTCGCGCCATGCGAGAGTACCCCCCCCCCCCCGACTGGCCGTAATTTCATTAAAGTTTTGCGTATTATGCCATTACGTTTTACGTAATCGGTTGCCAACTACCAATATACCTTCGTTTACAACAGACGGGAGCTGACGGGAGCAATATACGTGAATGTGTGAACCCACCATTACATAAATTGGCGATACGCCGGTCGGGAGCAATATACGTGAATGTGTGACCCCACCATTAAGGGGGGATAGTTCACTTTGTGGCCGATCTTTGCATGTATTCATTATTTTTCTAGTTTCCTCCCTAGACCTCCATCAAATTATTCATTATTTGTCTAGTTTCCTCCCTAGACCTCCATCAAATTATAAAAAAAAAACATCCGTTAGATCGGTAGAAAAATGTCCCGGCCGAAAGCCGGTTCTTCCAACATTACAGACTCACTATCGTTCGCCAGGGAAAAAAATCGACACCTAAATAGCACGAAAGGTCTAAATATTGACGAAGAAATGGGGCGAAAGGTCTTAAAATCGACTAACTAATGGGGCAAACATCTTAACATCTGAAAACTAATGGGGCTAAACATGAGGGAGAAAGTGGTCCAGAAAACCGGCCCATCCCCCCTTAACTGACATACCTTTTACCCCTTCGATTCTTAGAGACCCTTCCTAAGCTGCACAAAATCGTCTAATGATAGCCAGAACAATTAGTGAAAACGCATCATAATCCTCAAAAAGTTACGGGACAATCTACATCAATATTTAGCCGAGTCTCGCTCATAAACGCACTAAAAGAACGGTAAAACATGGATATTTGTTTGGAATACACAATATGTTTCACTTTATTATTGTATTTTTTAGTACAATGCAATCAACGATTTTTGCTTACTTATGAGAAGTTTTTTTGGGTTTTCTAGACTCTCTTCTCCTTCATGTTCTTTTACCCATTAGTTTTGACATTTTAAGACGTTCTCCCCATTAGTTTGACCATTTTTAGACCTTTCGCCCCAATTCTTTCCCATTTCGTGCCATTTAGGTGTCGATTTTGTTTGCGAGCGAGAGCGAGCCTACCGAATAATGTACAAATTTATCTCGAAGGGGATTTGTTTTTATTTTTTATATATATACAGTATATATATATATATATATATATATATATATATATATATATTAACATTCCCTAATTTGGCCCTGTCACTCTTTCAACTCTGGGGGAGGCACATGTCACAGGCAGCTCTGCTTTTTGTCTCCCTCATCCATATAGAAAAAAAAAAAAACAAAAATCGCTATCAACATACCCACTACCTTTGCTATGGCCTTCATGTGTTACGTGTAGTGCCACAAAAAAAAAACGAAATTACGGGTTTATATATTTGCTTTGTAATATCCTACCTAAAAGTGTGTTGATATGTTTAGAGATACTACCACGGAGAAATGCATATAAATATACTGTAAGTACACACACCCAAGGTTATTATTTGGCTTGCTTGTTTCCTAATTTTTTATCTTCCTTGGCAAAAAACATGAATTATTCGAGACACGTCCTTTAATTCGTCAGGATGACTATATAGGGTATCACACGAGAGCTTGTATCGTCAATTTTCGATAGCTATAGTGTTCCCGGCAACATTTGTTAAGGGGGCCTACATCGCTGTTTTCTCTTTCTCTCCCTCTCTCTTTGGCTTGTATCCATTCGGCCCCATTCAGCCTTCTGTTTCAAGACGTTTATCCCCATCCAGGTGTCAATATTTTCCTGGCGAGCGGTAGCGAGCCAGCATATATATATTTTTGTTTTGACAGCAAGCTAATTTTTTTAATTTTTCATTAGAAAAATGTCTCCGGCGAAGCCGGATTTCTCCATTCAATGCTGGCCCGCTATCGCTCGCCAGGAAGAAAAGGACACCTGGATGGGGATAAACGTCTTGAAACAGTTGGCTGAATGGGGCCGAATGGATACAAGCCAGAGAGAGAAAAGGAGACAAAGATAAAACAAAACGGGTGACCCCCCTTAAATGAGAGGCCAGTGGATCGAAGGCGGGAAAGATACATGTTAATCTATACGTACACAATCATTGCAAGGTAAATCGCCTTCCAGAAAAAAGA